>JAMWET010006631.1:247500-365000 GCA_024036415.1 Prochilodus magdalenae | reverse complement strand
GGTGTAAAAAAATGCGATTTTGCCTCCATAATTCTCTGAGAGCCATAAATATCCAGGGCTGTACTGTAAGTGGGTAATTTCTGCCCTCTGTTTACTCATAGGCTGTTATTTGATTTTAAATGGGGGTGTCGCTCGTTCCCTGAAAGTAACTACATCATTCACTCTCTCTCTTCTTAGGCCGCTTATCAATGATAGCCTTGATGCTCATATCGTTCTGTAATATTCTGTAAATATAATTTTTTATAATATATTTCTATCTATATTGCACATATGTATAGGATGTGACGTCAGGCTGGTATGCTTGCTAATGCAACATGCCAGGTGTCTTGGCATGGAGTTGTAGAGGTTCCTAATGGCGTACTGAGATAATCCATCCCATGCAGCTTGAATATTCTCACACAGTTCCTGTAGATTGTGCGGTAGGGGTGGAGGTGGAGTGACACCAGGCCTCCTCCTAACCTGTGATGCATGACAACAACCCATTCATCTTGACACTGACCACGGTGCTTCCACACATGCATTCATTGGCCATCTCTACCAAGACAACAGCAGGACTCGTCACTGAAGATGACCTGCTGCCATTGGTGCTGGCACTAACAGAATTTTTATTGTGCTTTCTCTCTGTTAACTGTCTCTGTCTGCTCTTTTAGTATGTTAGATGCCAACATATGTTTGCAGCCCAAGACTAATTCCTTGTATGTGTAACATATTTGGCTCCCCAGTGCTGTCACTTTGATATTCAGTCTGAGTTGCTGCCTTGGAAAAGTTAGTCTTATGATTTAGTAATGACGCACCGCGTATGAAGAACAAGCACAAATGTTCATCATGAGCTGATTGTACTGCTCCTGAAAGTTGTCCCCAAAAAAGGACTTTTTGTCTTTTACCTCTGCACCAGTGTGACCGTAATTTAAAACCCTCGCTGGGTGTGAATGGGCAAAGTGGCCCTAAATGTGTGTGCGTACTTTTGTGCAGCTTGGTCCTCAGCTGGCTGGTCTCTGTGTTCTTGGCTAAGGCAGCAGTCCTGACAGAATTCCGCTTTTGAAGAGCTCATTGATGTCGGAACATTAGCATTCGCTGTGGGCGAGCGCGACAAACGGGCCGCTTTGCTGTTCCACGCCATGCCGCTCTGCATCCTCAGGAGCATCTCAAAGGTCCTCCACGCTTTCTCTCCATGCTGCTGAATGCTGAATGAGAGAGGATAAAGGACCCTAAGAAACCTGTGTATCACCGCCTCCACAAAACAAACTCTCTCACACACACAAATGCATGCACAATTAAACATGATCCACCTCATTCAGCCGGAAAACTCAGAAAAACAACTTTGGTGGAGCAGACTTCTAGAGAATCTTAGAAGAAAGAGACAACATCTGTAAGAGCATTCAAAGCTGCAGTTTTAGTCGCAGGGCAGGGTGACAGGGTTCGTCGTTTCGGTGCTCAGAAATGCCTTTCAGATTCTGCTTATTCATACTGGCTTCGTTACTTAAGCCACTTCAATTAGCTGCACTAAAGGCGCACAAAGGTGGAACCGCTACAGTTACGGCATTACAAACGTTAGCACTGAGCAGGTTTTATACAGCAACGGTTTTGCTTCATATACAGTTAAGTCAAATTATTATGACCACTTCCTACTTTTCAAGCATGACCAAAACTACCCTGGCCCCCTAATTCCCCCACACTTGAACCCAACTTAGCATCTGTGGGACCATCTGTGGGACCACCTCCTCATCATCTTGCTCGCTCTATGGATCCTTCAGCAGCTGTGGGATGCACTGCAGTTGACATGGATCCAGATATCTGTGACAACCAGGACCTTACTTAGTCACTCCCAGCCCATCCAGCTGCTGCTCGTGCTGCACACATGCTCTGGATATTTGCTGATGGTCATAATAACGTGACTTGGGTCAAAGTTATTGCTGCATGAACATAATTTAATATCTAGTGCAACAGACTGTCATGCATTCATCGGTGTCGTATAAAGTTCAAATGGCAAAGGAAGATCAGTGAGGTTCATGTTCGGCCCGTGTTCCGGTGGGAAATGACATCAGCGCTTTTTGTAAACAAGCCAAAATGGACATTTAAGATGGTTAACGCAGCGTCGATTTAATTGAGTCTAACAGGGATTCATATTTCAGCACTTTGTTATTCCCTGGGAGATACGTGTGAGATACTCATCAGGAGAATAAGTGTGTTGGCAGTGTACTCGAGGGATATTTCCGGGATTCATCTGAGTATTCCTTAGCCGAGTAACACTCTGTGTAACTCTGAATGCTCCACTTTGATGCAGCGAGCACATTAATAAATGGACTACGATCAGCCTTATGATCAGCCAAATACTGAGACCAGCTTTGTGGGTGATCAGTTAAGTGTGCAAATCTATTTTAAGTGTGCCAGTCTAGCACACTGGCTGACTCATAACTCAGCTTGGTCTTCTGCTTGCGAAATAAGTAGGAACGAAACATTAAACTAGGATGCGCTAAATTAATAGTACTTTTTGTTCACAACCTTGTGGATGATTTTGTAGGGCTGTACCCGACTCAGAGTTTTGTCAGTCGAATCGGATTCGCCCGTCCTGGTCGACGATTCGACTATTCGTTTATGTTTTTTTCTCCATGTACATCATCTAGTAATCAGGAAATCAATCTGCATACGTTTCAGATCTGATGTCCTCCTCATTTAGAAAGTCAGCAGAACTGATTTCTGAACTAAACGAGGCGGGGCGTATGATGATCGGTCTAAACTGGAGCCTTTAATTACAGGCTATAGCGTCGAGCAGCAGCGCATACTTAGGCTAAACCTTAGCGCTTTTAGCTTATAGTCTTTTTAATTTCACTCCTAACAGCTTCTTCAGTAGGAGGACCCTTCGTCTTTCATCTCTCATAAATAATGACCTGCTAAATAAAACCAAACTAGTCTATATTTAAATTATTTTTAGATGAAAAGAAGAATGGTAAACCTGAAACCATTTATTATATTACCCGCGCTGAAATAAGTATCTCTCGTTTATCGGCAGGCGTATTAAGTGACTGTACTGATCCTTAAATAAAGATAATATTAGCTGTAGACGAATAAATATAAATATCTGTAATTTAGGTTCTAAAATAACGGAATTATAGTAAAACAAACGTCTTCGGCCCGTTCTCCTTCACCGCAAACAGCCATTACATCTAAACCAGAAGTCAGCTCACTCGTTTGAAGCAGTGTTCGGTGTCTGACTAAATGAAGAGCAGAATTCGGTTTAATTTGTTCGGATTCTCTTTAAAACCTCCTCCAGGCTTTCTCTGAGACATCCCTCCACCAGTGTCTCTCAGCATCACAGCTTCCTTAGCGGTGAACCGCCAGCGCACGGTGTCACGTGGATTTAATTTTTTAGCAAGGATACGTTACAGCCCAGCTAGAACTTAAATATATATATTTATTATTCCCCTTTAATAAATATTACAATGTCTTTTTACATTCTTAAAGTTTTTTGTAAGCTTTAGTCTGTTTTACGGGGGAAAAAAGGGTCACTGCTGTCAGTTGACCTGAAGGGTCTCAGTCGACTCAGCCCTATGATTTTGTTCCTGCGGTCATGTGCAGTTATTACTGTAATGCCAATTTGATACAGCTTCAGCAAGCCATCCGGTATAGGCAAATGTTCAGTCTGATGAACAGAGGAAAGTGTTAAACGCAGTAAACATGGTGCCTGAAACTGCTGGATAGCATGTATGCTAGCCTGCACAGCCTTGATGTTTCTTCAAAGATGCCGTAAGACAGAAGAACCTTATTTACACTGTGATAGTTAAATAAAGAAGGTTCGGGATGTGACGTATTTGTTTCCTTCTCCAGCATTTGCAAATAAGGGTAGTAAAGCGGGGCAACGCATGAGGCTCAGGTTAATGCTCTAATTAAATTATTAGAAAGCTTTTTAATAGCATTGAACATGCTGGACTATGTGGAGAAATCTACCATTCCAAACTCTCAAAGTGACCCCAGCACCTTTTATACCTTTTCCCAACTAACTGTCATAATGGTCGATATTAACCTTAATCAAATGTACTGTTCCACCTTAAATGCTACAGCTTGTACAGCCATCAGAATGTAACTGCAGTATCGTTTAAGGTGGAACAGAGCATTTGTGAAACTTTTTTTAATTCATCAAAAGGCAGTAGCTAGTAACAAGCCCTGACCAGAGTCACAAACCATCTATGTAGACATTAAAGAAAGCTCACTTACTCATCTTACTAACCGCTTTATCTCTCTGGGTCACAGGGGGTGATGGAAGGCTGTCTGAAAGGCTCATTATTTATAGCTATGTGAAGTGCGGGTTTACTTTGGTACTTTGGTAACAAGCGGAAACTACAGTTTTGAAATACTATAAACATGACTGGCTTGAAGCTTATTTTTCTCAGGTCACTCTAATTTATAAAATATTACCCTGTATTTAGTAAAAACACAAATGCAGAAAGCTCAGGCTCAAGCTCCACCGCAGAATTCAGATCAGACCTGATGTTTGAATACTAGCTGTCATAGCATGACAATGTCCATAATTCAGCTGAACCAAAATCTGAAGCCACACTTTCCGCTCGTCCTTAAACAAGTCATGCATAATGGATTGTTTTTTGATTGTTGCGCTGGTGGAGAGGAAACGCAGCGAACTGTAGTGCGCTTTCAGGGTGAGTAGAGTAGGAGAAGAGGACAATTTCACATGATGGATTATTTATGTAGGGTCCGTAATGGCTGTATGAGGAGGGCAGTAGGAGGTGAGGCAGACGGCACAGGTCGAGCGAGCATGAAAAACCTTATCTCTCACAGACAGCTTCAACTACACAACGCAGGAGAGCTCTGCAGATATCAGGCTGTTTGAGAGTTTGATACACCGTGACCAAAATGGTGTATTTCGAGATGATCCCACACCGAAGAACAGAGAAAGAGTGGGAGTATGTGATTGAATGAATCTGGGTTTTTAGAACTGCACATCATCGCTGTTGTAATAAAGCCTTGTATCTGAGAAATGGGAACTTCATACAAAGAAAAAGGCATTCCTAACATTCCATAAATAAAAATGTGTTCCAAGTAATTTTGGGTATTTTGTATCGGGCCATTCGTCATAACGTTAACACAGTTGTATGAGAATCTGACAGTCTTTAAATGGCCTAAAACACATAAAACAAAAAAAGGAAATATATTTAGGCCCAGGCGTGAGATACTCAGGATAGGTATTTTGCCTGTCAGCAGAGTCTCATGAATAGATTCCATCAGAGAAGCTCGTTCCTCTGCCTGCCTTTTAGAAAATCAATACAAATCATTAGTCTTAGAAAACCGGACAGGCAGCTCTGCGAGGCTCCATTGTCTGCATTTCTCTCCATCTAGTCTAGCTGTCCCCTTGTACAGCATTAACAAGTATCAGCAGGTATTACAGGTGTTAGGAAGCTTGAAGAACTTGGGCTGAAGTTCTAGATGGCTTCAGCTTTGTACGACAAGACCTGACCTCTGAAGTTATTGTGTATTGTTGCTGTCCAATCAAAAACATGTGTCTCCATTTCGTCGTTGTTTTACTTTTCTGCATCATTTGAACACAGCAGGTGGTGTTTACACTGTGTGATGTCATGACTGGATCAACAGGAATGACCCAAACTGTACAAAAGTCAGGTTCCATTGACTTAATTCAAATGAAATGAATGTTTTTGCCCTCTTCTGTAAAACTGCCATTTTGGAGATGGATATTTTTCTTTGGACAGTGATGATATAGGGCTGAGAGATATGACAATGTTTATTGTTATCTTAATAAATGATGTGAAAATGTTCTCACAGCCTGCTTTCCTGAGTATATTGTGGATTGGTCTGTATTTAAAACCACTTCCCAGATGTGTGTTTGATTACGAACAGCATAATTAGTCCTGTTGAATTGAATGTAGTGGACCACAGTATACAGAAATTATACTGAATTTAAATAATTGCATTAATAGGTTTTGATAGTACTTTATAAATGTGGTGAATGAGTTTATCAGAATAAAAGTATGATGACGTACTGTGTATCCTGATAACATCTAGAAGTATTGTAATTTTGCATGCTTGTAATTGCTGCGCTTTATTACAGTATTTATGTGTGGTATACTGTTCTAGTAATCAGTAATCTGGAGAGGTACGAGGCCTCCCTCTCTCGGTTTCAGACTGATTTCCGTGTTACAGTTTAACTTCCACTGTTTAAGCCAGTGATTAATGTTCTTATGTACCACTAGCTGCTTCACCACAACCTTCCTGGTATGTTACACCGGCATGACATCTGACTTTGTGTGGGTGTAAATCAGAGATAGTAGAAACGGGTTTCTAATTTTGGGAGCCGTTGTGGTAAAGTTTAGTTTTCAAAAATGCTTGTCATGCACTGACTTCACAGATAACAACCCTCATGCACAACCCTAACGCACTGGTCCTTGGGGTTGGTGACGCTAATGGGAAGAGGAGTGTACCGTTATTTCAGTAGAGGAGATGCACTAAGCCTTGTTTATAAAATAAACGAAAACATGACCGCGAGGCAAAGACCACTTGCTGGTTAGTCAGACTGATATAAATCCTAATAAGTGAGTGATTGTACTGCCTCTTGGCTTTCCGTACAGCATTATGTTGATTTGATGTAACTGTAGCGTATTTGTTGGTATGCTATTGGAGGCATCCCAATTTTTTAATCCAATTAAAAATTCAGTCCAACAAAAGTTTTTGTGCAGGCCTTCTGACTGGTGGTTTGCCAGTGCTGTCTACTAAGGATGTCCTGATCTGATCTCAAAGATCAGTATCAGGGCAGATCAAGCCATCTTGTAACTGATTGGTATCGGCTATATTGAGCACGAACCCAAGCCGGATGCCTTGTTTTACATCAGTAGTCACATGTGTGTCATACAAAAAGAACAGGCTGTGGCAGGACATGGCCGCAATGTCCGCAGTGTGGCCACGGTATGTCCTACCCTTTTAACACTACGCTCCAGACACGGTCCTACAGCAGCTTTATAGCAGAGTCCATGACCACCAGCGAGGTCTTTGTCTTGCGGTCAGGTTATTTTATAAACAAGGCTATATTACATCTACTCTAGGCAAACTGTTACTCTCTAATAAGCTGCACTGACACTGGACTGATTTTAGCTGTAATGTACTTGAAGTCTGCACTGTGCAACAGTGTTATTGAATAAATCACAAGTATCAGATTGAGGCTCGATATTGGAAGATACTAGGGCTGAAATATGAATCGATTTTGCATAAAAATTGCATGTTAAAAGAGTGCAAAGAGCTGCAGTTTTATTAAAACTGTGTAATATTAACACAGTGTAAACTGTGTAAAAATAATATTAGTGCTTGTAAACTGCCTGTAAATGAGTTAGACCAATCAGACACAGCCATATGCTGACATCTAACTGAAAAAGGGGATGCTCTTTTCATACTGACCAGGTAACAGGCCTGGACAAATACAGTAGTTGCCATTTAAATTGCAGTCGCAGTACTGATCAGAAAAATCGCAGTTAGATATTCTTCCCAAATATCTCAGCCCTAGGAGATACCTTTACTAAATGACTTGGATTGGGATCCCTGCTCTGCACTGTTATAAACGTGCCTTAAAAATGTAGATCCCTGATAGATACCAGGTCAGACAAAGAGAGATTCAGATAAGTCTATCCTCGGGAAACAAACCCTCAATAACTAAAGTTTTTGGGATACTGTTTACTTTCATTTATTTATTTATCTCTTTATTCATATTTCCTTTTGTGCCAATGGGGATACAGTGTAATCTGAGGCTGGAAATGAAATAGTTTAATGAATGACTGAGAAAACAGCAGAGTTGAGGGGTAGTTGAGGGGAAAGGGGGGGCTTCCTTTAAAATAGGGTAAACAACCCAGCATGAGTCTGTGCAGGGCTTCGGTTGGGAGATGCCCTGGAGAATACAGAGTGGCATATGGCCCAGCTGCAGACACTCTGAATATTACGTCTGCGAAAAAAAAGATGCTTCCCTAATGGCCAGGCTATTTTGCTTGTTTACCCCATATTTTCTGAGAATTCTCTGCGGCCTGATAACAACATCCATCTGTGTGCTCTGATGCCTGAGAACTTTCAGTGATTCTGAGCTTACAGCACAGCCATTCTTCGGTTGACACTTTTCAGTGTGGTTTCGCAACGACCCTCGGGTGCTGCGAGTACGGTGTGTGCTAATGGTTGCAATAGCAATCTTAACTTGAATCATTCCTGAGACTTCAGCACTCTTGGTCCATGAATTTAGCTTCTGCTTTGGTGTTTTTCCCCATGGCAGTCTTTCTGAAGGCTTTCTGTCTTGTCAGCACATTGTATTTCTTAGGCAGGTGGGTCCAGGGGCTGTTGGGTGATCCACCAGCCTCCCCTGGGATCGCCAATCTGGCAACAGACGGTAGACCATGTGCAGCATCACGACTCCCAGGGAAGGAAAAGCAGAGTTCCAATGGGGGAGGCTAGCTGAGTAATTGAAGGCTATTGCTCCTCAGGTTTTGTTGAAGTACTGTTGGAGAGGAGAAGAGACTCGAATACAAAGTGATATATGATATATACATATGCTCAGAATGGCACCCAGAACCCATTCAGTTATTAAGAATCTCAATACACCATTAGAAAAAACTTAAACCTGGTACCGAGAACTTACTAAGTTAGCATGTAGCGTTTGATCACTCTACTAAGCTTTCTGTTAGTTCATATGATGAAAATGATAAATAATTACCCATCGTAAAGGAATTTCCAAAGCCACAAACAAGAACGATGGACTGTATTTTCCATCCAGCAATACAGTAGGTCATCACAAAGCGTGCCCTGTGGTGCTTCTGAGAGGGCCGTACCAGTCACCACGGCGCCCAACAAAAGTGAAGCACACCATTATTCCAGTTTGAGGCAGTATATCTCTATATGCGTCTGAGTGCCTGCTGAAAAAGCCACACTCTATTGAGAAGAGAGGAGATGTCTGCAGTTGACGAGCCCTCGGGGAAACTGTCTCGCATGGGGACAAAGCACAAGAGACAATTAGGGAATTATGGGCCATCCAGTTGTGGCCGATAAGTGGCATTCCCGGGGCGCCCTGAAACAATACAGATATACAAGGCAAAACGAACATCGTGACAGCTCAGTGGTGTTTCTTTAACACATTGCATGCAATGCTGTATATGGTCATGGATATATAACTCTTCACAGGCTTGGAGGTACTTGAACCGGTGCAGTTATTAGGCTTTAATTAAAGGTCATGGCGTAACCCATAACCGAAAGACTGGGGTCTGCTGGGTTTGCTGCTCAACCCTGTTTGCTAATTAAGCGTCAGACCTATTTTTCCAGTTGAGACGATAATCATGTCTCGGAGCACCGGAAGGCGGTTCACATGTACAGATTGTAAATTCTTCTTTCTTGGTTTTGTGGGTTATGCAAATATTGGTGTGTTCAAATCATACAACTTGACAAAAGAATGAAAGAAATGGAGCAGATTCTTGTTGCCCAGGCACTCTCACTGCAGGTTGTACTACAAAACAAGTTTATGGGAAAAACCTGAACACCACCTGAAATACTGGCTAAAGCACACACACCTTCATACTCATGAAGAGGTATTTGAACGAAAGCAGTCTTTCTCGTTTGAAGTCTGGTTCTGAGAGTGATACGTCTCTTTCAGTGTTGCTGCACATATTGAATATGTGGGTTTTGTTCACATAGCATGAAAATTGCCCCATATATTGTGCCTTCTAGTCTGCACGCCTCGTAAGCCTCAGAGGTAGACCACAATGAGCTGTGAGTCTTGTTTCCCAAGCTTCCTTTCCTGTGGTAATATTCTGTCAGATTAAATTATGCGTTGGATGAAAGTCTGAAGTTGTGCTGTTGTTGCTTTGTTGGCTGGATCTGTTGCAGGAATGAAGCCAGTTTGAAACATGTAAATGGTTATTTTGTGTGGTGCGTATTTGGCTCTTCTTGTCCACCCCGATGGTTTGCAAAAGCTTGGGTTCCCTAAGTTCATAGTCTGCGCCATGTTTCATAGTTTGGCAGTGTGTGGCCATGCATAGCAAATGAGTTCTTTCTGCTGTTACATAAAGTCACTGTTTTTGTCATTTGCTGTTTATTCATCACCTTTGTTTGTGTTGTTAATGATGGTTAATTGCATTTGTTCCTATTTGCTGTAATTTGAATCTAAAGAAAGATGTGTTTACCAGCTAAATGTGCTACAGGATGCATTTATTCAGTAAACTGTTTTCTCTTTTTGTTGGAGGATAATGTGATGAGCACTGCTTTGATCTGATGGTTTACAGTGAGACACCAAGATGATCCCACAGAAGCCACCTGCTTGCTTTTGATTAAAGCTGTTACTCACTATCAGCCTTGGGTTTAAGATCATCTGCTGTAACCTGAAAAAAGTGAATACAGTTACATAGCATGGCTACTTACAGGTTGCTGTCGGGATGCTAATGAAGATAGGTCTCTTCACTCAAACGGTGAACGAAACCACAATATTGTTTGAGAAACTGTCTGGAGTGAAATGTGCAGAACTTTGAATTAAAGTTGTCCAGGAGTCTCGTTAAAGATGTGGGACTAAAGTTCAGCTTGTTTTTTTTTTTCCTCATTAAATGGTGCTGCAGTTACATTTTGGCACCTGTACAAGCCGTAGCATTTACAGTGGAACGGAACATTCAATTAAAAAGCTGGCGAATAGGAAGCCTGTTTCAGCCCCAACTTCAACCACACTTGCTGAGAGTTTGGTTTTTGATGCGGGCTCAGCCTAGAATCGTGTATTTCTGCACATAGTCTATCTTTGTTATTGCTGTCGCTGTGTTGTCATTGTACATACATTTTGGGGGATATAAATATTAATCAGTCAAAGCAGTTATATAACATTTTAAAAATACGGCTTTTCATTCTGTCCCAGTGTGTTTTGTTCTAGATATATGCTTTATCGAAATGTACTTTGTTCCTTCAATGATTTAGCATAAACCTGACAGCGAAAATAAGGGCAGATGTCCAGTGATGGCAGCAGCAGGTGCAGTTGTAGTCTTATAAGTGTACATTTTAGCTGACGCTCTTATCCAGAGCGACTTACAAGGTTATTTGTATTACAGGTAGGCCAGTGTAGTGTTAGGAGTCTTGCCCGGGGACTCTTATTGGTGTAGCTCAGCATTTGCTACCTAGACTGGGATTCAAACCAACGTCTTCCACATGGGGTGGTAGCTCTCTGGCAGGTAGTGGCGTTAACCGCTGAGCCACACCAACCACTACGTCTTATGTTTTGTCATGTTGGAAGGAGCAATGTAGCTTCCAGCTTTGCTGTTGCTTGTGTTAGCTTGTGTGTGGTTTGGTTAACCATAGTTCTTCTCTGCGCGTGCCAAGCATAGCCTGATACTGATATTGACGGGATCAGCAGTGTGCTTTTCTCGTAAATGATACTTCAGACTCTATATATGTTGGCGATTAGTAGCTACAACTCATAAACTGAGCTCGTTTAATATTTGAGTATGAAGTATTGTACTGCTAAAACATGAGCTTAATAATTGATTGTGCTATCAATGCTTCTTTGACTGTAATGCTTTTTATAGATGGCAATGTCTGCCTCATGCACTTCCACTATTTCCTGATGTGCATCTTGTAGAACTCCAAATACAAGGTGCAATTCCTAGAGGCTTCCTGTTGTTCACACTGCACGCATGACATACATACATCACCCTTATTCAAATAATGGCCTATATCTGGAGCACCCTTATCAAAGGGAACTACAATTCAGAGCTATCAGAGCAGTGAATAGGGAGCAGCGATGGCTGAAAAAGCAGCTTAATGGGTCATTGTTGGAGGAATATGGGCCACGCCACAAGAGGAGACGGCTGTGTCTGTGTAGATTAGTGTGAGACATGGTGGTTTGTGACACAAGGTCAGTAATGTCAGGGCAGATGTGGGTGTTTTGTTAAGAAGATGGTCCGGCCTGAATCAGATGGAGGAGAGGGGTGTTCTTAAAGAGCAGGCTACAATGTTTCCAAGTGGAGTAAGTGCACCACCTTTGTCCATGTTTAGGTTCATCTTGAAGTTGTTTAACAGCTTGAATTTTAGTTTGGTGTATCTTTTACTCCACCTTTATCTTCCTCCACCATCATTTACTCATTCATTTTTCACACACTCATCCCAGACTGGTTGATGGATTAGGTTCAATTTCACATTGATACTGTATCCTGTACTCAGTAAACCTACAAACTGCCACAGAGGCACCAACTTTGCCTTCAAATCTGTAGAGTATCTGTAGAGTATCTGTAGAGTATCTGTAGAGTATCTGTAGAGTATCTGTAGAGTATCTGTAGAGTACGTTGTGAGACACAGTTTGTTTTCAATTCAATGTCCTTTGAGTGAATCATTGAAGTGCAGAATCCTGGCCCAGAAATAGTGGCTGTTTCTTATTATGCATCCTCTTGTTCTTGCCTGATGTTTTCTTCTCCTGCCCAAGTTGCTTTGCAGCATTCAGTAACAGTGAAAGTACCCGGATGTGTCTCTGCCTCGCTCCAAAAACCAAGGATGCATCTGAAAATGAGAACAGGAACACCCAGCATTCTCTGTGGCAGAGTATACAGATCCACAGCTGTATATTTGAAAGTGTTCTCTGTTTTAGACAAAATTGCACCGCTGAGTGCTGCTCACAGACATTCCTGTGTTTATGCTAGATCAGAAGTGGGTACAGTACCCCAAAATCAATACTCTAGTAAAATTATTGATACAAGCAGCTTTGCAAAAGTATCAGATAAAAAACTGCTTAAGTACTGAGTAACATATAGAACCGCAGCGGAACATCTTAATAAAACCAGCACCTATCAGCACCGGAACTGAACTTTGTACATCTCCAGTTTTCTATGTTTATATTATTTTGGTGCAGAATGAAATGGCTATAATTGCTAAAAAATGCTAAACACTAAATAAAAAGCTGAAAGCTATTGTATTCAAAATGGAATAAAATTAAACACAATAAAATAATTAGTTATTAAATATGAACAGCTAAACTGTAACTGAGTGTAAAGCAGATTCCTTTACTTACTAATATATGTAAGTGGAAGTAAAAGTACCTGATGTACCGAAGTAATGTGCTTGAGTAGATGTGAGGTAGTGTTGGCTGTGGTCGAGCACCTCGGAAGGCACTCTGCTGTGTGCTACTGGGTGCACATAGGTAGTGTGTTGTTGGGCACGTGACAGGGATGCCGATCACACTGCATGCTGTTTGTACATATTTCTCTTTGTAACTCTATTGTATTTCACCCAGGGCTTCCAGTTTCATGCTTTTCCTGGCATATCCAGGTAGTTTGGAAGCAGTGGAGGCACCAGTGACGCAGTAGTGTGCGACGTCTTTGTTTGGGCTGATTTCCACATAAGCTACTATTTTAATGAAGGTGTTGGGTTTCTGTGTCTGAGTCAGAGCTACAGCTGGTTTACACTGGGCTGCATTCTGACTGTGACTCAGGGAGCTTTTTTTTTTTTAGCCTGGGGGAGCAGGAAACTGCTAAGCACTGCTAAGAAGAACAGTTATTGTTTTACTGCTGCTACTATTATATATTATTTGATTATGATATTGGGTTGTCATAATCGGAATATCAGAAAATACCATAATATGAGTTCATATCGCCCACCCCTTTCTGACAGTTTGTCAGGACGAGGCTCTGACTAGATTAACACTGCAGGTCGTCTTTCCTTCATCCTCCTCCTTAGCAAGGCGCAGCACCTCAGCTCAGCACTGACAGCTTCAGCTTCACAGCCTTTACTAGGGATGCCTCAGTACGCTGCACTCGTGTTCGTATATCAGAAATCCAGGGTTTTAGCCCCAGTTTAACTCACTGCTGGCTTGTGAACTGAGTTGCCACTAGGTCTGCACCATATTGGACAAAACTCTTGAGGAATTTTCACCCAGTGACTCGAACAGCATTGTTTAAGAAACATTAATTTCTGTGTATCTGAGAAGTTTTAAGTCCAGAAGTCCAGGGACCGTCCAGTTCCTCTTTGGTATCAAGAAGTAAAACGTTATAGCGTCACATGATTCATTTACTGTGTTTGACTCGCCATTGCGTTGGCAATGCTGAAACGATGTACTGTGCAGTCCTAATTGCTGCTGCTGTCCCTCTCGTAAAGTTGACCAGCTTGGGCTTCCCTGTTTAAAACTGGAAATGTATCAGTCACTGAACGCCAGCTTACGCTGGTAAAATCACCTGTGCTGTAGCGCTATACATGCTTTCTCCATCATCGCGTTCTTGCGGGTTTGCTCTCGCAGGCTAGCTTGTCAAGAATGGTCTTCCCAAGAAGTCGGTTCTTAGAGTTCTTGGTATCAGGAAACACCCAGAGACTGGAGGTTGGAGGATGGTGCTGCCACACAAACCTATTTTAGGAAAATCACAACTCCAACTAACTGAGCGTCACTGCAGTGTATTCTACAGTGACAGTGCACTGGATGCAGACTGGGTCCACAGCGGCTCCGGGCTGAAGTGTGTGTGAGCTGATTCTGCCTGGATGAGCAGCATATCTCAGCCAGTTAACTGCAGCTGCATGAGTACTGCCGTAATGTGGTGATCAATAGGCAAAGGCTGCGATCAGCAGGGCAAGGCGGATGTCTCTGCACTGCATTAATGATGCATGTTGGGCTGGCCACAGTGCATGAGAGAAAACAGCCCACAGTGACTGATTGGATACAGCCGCTGGCCAGTTGGATGCTGGGATTGGTGTTTTATGTCTTTCATGTATGTGGCAAAGAAGCATCGTCAGAGTAAGGTGAGTGGCTGCAGGTGGAAACTCAGCATCTTTCTCTTTTTTCTGTCCATCTCTACATTAGTTCCACTGCTTTTCATTCATTTTAATTTCTTCTGTGTTGTGCTTGTCTCATTCATCCAGTCGCTCTTGTGAAGTCACACCTTTGAGCTGCTCTGATTGGCCGGGCTGTGAGAGAAGGGGAGAGCTCATTTCTCCGTGTTTGTTTATGGAGGCTTGTGAGTGGGCCAGCTCCAAGGAGAGCTGGAGCACATTTCCTTGCATCTCATGGTTGAGGTACGGTTTAGATTTCCCCCTTTATGGTGGAGCTCAGAGTAAGTTCCTGTATTGCTGTGTTTTTCAGGGTGAATTGTTTCCGTGTGTGGGCGGGGGGGTTGTCCTATGCGTGTGTGTGTGGCTGTGTGTGTGGCTGTGTGTGTGTCTGATGGTGTGCACTCAAGTAGCACTTCTGCAGTGGTACCTTGAGGCTTCTGAGGCCAGCATTATCGATAGCACACTTGGATGAACAGAGCCTAGCGAGGGAGTGTGTTGGGGGAGGAATTCTGTGGCTACTGAGCTGTGCATTTGTTTTGTGTGTGTTTGGGTCAGGATGTAAATGTGATTCAGTGTGGTATCCTGACAGTGTCCTGATACATCAGGTTTTAAAACATAGCAGCTTCTCCATCACTGTGTGTATGTGCCCCGATCAGCTATAACATTAAAACCACCTGAGTGTATCTACACTCTGTATCCACCTCTTCAGCTCCACTGGCCACATAGGTGCACCTTGTAGTTCTACAGTTACAGACTGTGGTCCATCTGTTCCTGTGCATACTCTGTTAGCCCCATCACCTTTTTTTTAAATAGTCAGGACCCCCACAGTACCACCACAGAGCAGGAAATGTGCGGGTGGTAGGCTAGATCACTCTCAGTACTGCAGTGACACTGACACGGTGGTGGTGTGTTAGTGTGTGTTGTGCTGGTGTGAGTGAATCAGACACAGCAGTGCTGCTGGAGTGGTGTCCTTGTATCTTTAGCTCTAGTTATCTGCTACACAGTTATTACATCCGCAGCTTCACCCGTAAACTAAATAACCCCCCAAAAATCATTTTAAAGTCATATTAAAAAGCCTGTGCTCAGTTCACTCTCACAGTGTGCACCCAGATGCCTTGTTTGACTGTGGTTTCCACAAACGATGATGAGAGATGAGAAATTAGAAATGCTCAAAAGAGACCAGTTTCAGTACACACAGGCAGTAAAAGACATATCTTTTCAAGATTGCTTTTCTGAATTTGTAGTTTTCTGAATTTGTTTAAACCTGTAATATTTTTAGCTGTTGCTTTAATTTTATTAGAGTTGTATGTCCTGTCACTTATGTTTCCCTTTGCAACCGTTTTTTTTTTCTTTGAATTGTGAAGTGTCCTTGAGTGTGATGAAAGGTGCTTAAATGTTATTGTTAATATTTTTAATATTGTTATTACTATCATTTTTAATAATAATATTATTATTTATTTATTTATTTATTTATTTATTTTATTTTTTTGTATTTTTTTATTTGTACTACGCAACTATGTAGAGGCAATCGGTGTAACCTACAATATTAGTGCTAAAAAGGCTTCTTTGTACAAAACCCCTGCTTTTCAGTGACGCTGTAAGGTTAAGGTTAAGATCAGAATACTGATATTACATGCTAAGGCCCCAAAAGCAGTCTAGGGACATGCTCAGAATAAGACGTGTGCCTTGTTTGTTTATTACTTGTATAGCTAAAGTTACCATCTAGTCTTTTGTATCTGTCAGATGAGTTACACCAACCAGGTTTACTAACTGAAGCTCAGCATGATGAGAAGTTAAGCATGTGAGTCCTCATAGTTCATTTTGTAGTTCAGTATTGAGGATTATGACACAATCCCCCCAGGACATTAACTAGCAGAAATAAATAAATACAAATCAAAACATGATACCACCTCTGAACACTGTAGGTACATACATATAACACATAGGCTAATGAACATGCAAAATCTTGTGTCCTCATATTGCTTAATAACAAACATCTGAGTGTGTGTTTCTAGTTCATTTCTATATGAATGTGTTAATGTTAGATTTACAGCGTTCACTCTCGTGCTCATTGCCTCAGGAGCACAGTTTATACCTCACTCACGCTGCGCTCCGGTTCTTCAAATAAAGCCACTCATCTGAACAGCGCGTGTAAATAGCAGATGCCGCTATGCTAAACATGTCTTATCCCCTCTGAAATGCCAGAGCATCACAATTTGGCATCTCGCTGTGACCTTTTTTCTAATAGCCTTGCATGCATGTGTAATGTAGGTGTTGCATTAGTCATGAGTGAAGGTTATGAAGCATGGCTGCTAAGGGAATGTTCAGGAAAAAGCTAAATGTACACAGTTTAGCCTTCCATGCCAGTATTCCCACAAAGACCAAAGGTCTGTTCCAGCAAGCTGTGTATTAGTATTGTGCATTATATTATTGTTTAGAAGTCTGATGTCCCGTGGAGCACATGCGGTTTCTTCGAGCTTTGAACTCGGAGTCATGGTTTGTTTTTATAAGCTGTTGTTTTGATTCTAATATTCCAGTATTTTTTATGACTTTGCTGAAAAGCAGACTTTCTCCAGAGCTCCTAATCCGGTTAAAGCGTACCCTTCTGCAGTTGCCCCAGACTGCGCGGTTAATAACATGTTGATGGGGTGTTTTGTTTTCCTCTAAATAAACGGAACAGCCCTACGAGGCAGCCTCGGCTTCAAGTGTCCCGCATCCCCTCTCCTGCAGACTGAAAAGCAGGAGTCTGCAAAGTGGTCTGTGCATCCAGAAGAGCCTCATCTGGCCTAATGGGTAGCAGTAATGTGGGATGTGGGTACTGTGTGATTAAAATGTGTTTTCTTGTTCTAGTTGAGGGTCACTGACATGCCTGGTCAGCGAAGTAAGTAGTGCATTTAAAAGCCAAAAACCAATAATGATAAAATTGGTGCAATTATGGTTCATTCGTTCCAGTTAAATTGAAACGTTTTGCCATTTATTCAAGTGGAAGGCACTAACGGATGTTGAGTGATAGACATTGAAGGAACATCTGTGCTGCCTTTCGTTAGGTGTCATCATGCACTTATACTTCAGTCAAACTTAGGACATATTTCCACTACGTTGTACAGGTTCTTATCCTGATCTACACCATTACACATGCAAGTTTAACTTACTTAACATGTTGATAGCCAAGCCTGATCAATGAACTGAAGAAGTAGCCTGCTATTAGGCATATTGTGTAATAATATTAATTAATTAATATAATTAAAATTTTATTAACTAAACACAAGTGTTTTGTCAGTTTTCACAGCCATATGTTTTTGTCACAACAAACAATGTAAACCGCATGTGCTTCCATTCCTTGGGTTGAGTCAAATGCATTGAAGCATAGCTGTGTGCAAAAGTTTCAACATCTGCAGTCAGATTAAGTGTTGTTGATTTTCTAAGTGAGAATGCATTAACACATTCTCTACACGTAAGACTCCTTTAAATATGAACTTTTCTGACATTGTTAGTGCAAAATTTCTAATCATTTGTATTTTTCTCAAACACCTCTCGTAAGATTTACAGAGTTGGAGACTGGAAATGTGTAACTGCAGGCAAAACACAGAAGAACATTGTGTAACGTCCTTTGTCTTTTTGACTTCTTCCTTGAGCGGATGTGTCTGATAGTTGCAAGTTGAATGAAGATTGAAAATCAATCAATCAATCAATCAATCAATCAATCAATCAATCAATCAATCAATCTTTATTTCTATAGCCCTTTTTACAACAGATGTTGTCACAGAGCAGCTTTACAAGAATCTTTACAAAGAATCTGGTGTTCGAGACCCCCAATGAGCAAGCCGAGGGCGACAGTGGCAAGGAAAAACTCCCTTAGTTAGGAAGGAAGAAACCTCGAGAGGAACCAAGACTCAAAGGGGGAACCCATCCTCTTCGGGTCAACACCAGATACAAGACAGCACAAGAAAGGAGAGTATAGTGTCTGAGTAGTCTGTAATTATGTTGGTGGGTCATAAGGTGGGTCAGCTGGACGCAGGCCAAGCTTCCACAGTGCAGGTCAGCCAGGAGCTCCGTGATGGTTAAAGGCATCAGTGGCTCCCAGTCAGAGCACATGTAGCAACAGCATCAGACCGCACAGGATGGGCAGCAGTTAGGCTCAGACAAAGAGAACAGACAGACTGTTAGCTCTGACAGAATACCTGAACACACTATATGGTGTTAACAGAGTGCAGCAGTGACTCCGGCAGGCCTGGCTATTAATCTCTGTAATTTGGAGAAAGATGTTCCTACAGCACTGTAGTGCTGTAGTACTGATAAAGCTGGACCTGCTTTTTGATCCTCTTGGTGTAACATTAATGCATAAAGGCGTATGATGTGGTCTCCAACTTTGGTAGCTTGATCTGTTTCTGTCAGTTATAAGTTACTGAGTTTCTGAGGATTTGCGAGATTGGCCTCTTGTACCATAATTGCAATACAGTGAACAAAAATGAAACAGTTAAATAGTTATGTATATGGAAGTTAAGTATCAACCAATATGATTGTGATGGGCCAACTTAAAAAACTCAGAACTCAGCTCAGTAAATTCAAGTTATTGCTCTCTTGGATCCTGTGTTTCTGTCTTGAAAGAAGCCAGAAAGAAGACGGTGCTGTGATAGAGGAATTTAGCTTAGTCAGATGACTCTATATACAATTTAATGCTAATAACTAATGGTCAGAACAGTAGTTGCACCCAGAAGTGTTGGACTGCAGTGCTATTCGAAAGAAAGGTAAAGGTTACCAAGGTTACGCCTGCCATGTTTGCCTTGTAGAGGTTCCTAATGGTGTCCTGTGATAATCTATCCTATGCAGCTTTAATATTCTCACGCTTTTGCAGTAGGGCTGGAGGTGGAGTGACACCAGGTCCATGACATCATTGCAGTGTTTGGTGACGTCGATGTGGTGTTAAGGGTTAGTCATCATAATGCCCTGTGAGCATGTAGCCCTGTGTCGTGCAGCCATTTGCCAATGCTGCTGGCACCAACAGATCCTTAATGTCGCTGGTGCATGTCTTCTTCTATCCACTGCCACCAACATGATGAGTGTACTTGTGCAACTATTGATTTGTCGATGAGTGTATTTCTCCCTTAGCAGTGCAGAGAGCTTACATAGACCTACCATGACACGGGCTATTGCCTAAAGTATAACTGTTTACACAGACACATGTGTCAGACAGCAGACAATATCAAACTCTTACAGGTTTTCCATCTACACTTTAACCAAAAGTAGATGCTTGTCTCTGTAACTGCTGGCGTACATTGTGCTGAAGCTGGAGAGAAGCAGTTCCAAATTAAAATCTATTTCCTTCCTCCCAACACCTGAATTACCGCAGTAAGATGGATTGAAAGGAGCCGGTGAGACAGCGCTGTGTTGTGGATAGTCAGTGAACAGAACATGATTACAGGCCATGAAATCCAATAATCCTAATCAATCCCCTAGCTCTGTTTATTTTCTCCTACCATTTCATCGCAGAGCAGTGGCCAGGTCTCTGTCTTTCTTCTCTCGCTTTCTGTCTTTCTCTCTCTCTCTCTTTCCTTCTCTCTGCTCTGATTACTCTATTCATCACCCTGTCAGACTAACCAAGTCTTGCCTCTGAAAATGAGAGAAGAGCAGTCTGGAAAATGGAGATGTACTGAAGCAAAGAATCTCTCTTGTAGACTTCATGTAATGCAGGTCACTGTGCAGTGTGCAAAATCTGCAGATGAAGATTTGCAGCAATGCATAAAGCTATTTGAGTATTGTGGCCGACCTTTACGGCCATCATTTGAACCTTCTGAGGGCTACTTCCAACATGGAAACTCACCCTGTCACAAAACACAAGCTGTCTCAAACTGGGTCCATGATAATAAACCGAGCTCATCTCTAAATGGTTTCCAAAGTCACTCGTTTGGAACCCAGTGGTGCACGTTTGGGATGTGGTGGAGCAGGAGATTTGCAGTATCTGCAGCAGTTCTGTGATGAAATAATGTCAATGTGGAACATAATCTCTAAGGAACGCTATTAGCACTTTATTGAATGCATGCGACACGTTTAATGTGATCTGAGAGCACAGGGGTCGTATGCTTCTAGAAAGAGGGTGAGCATGTGATGTGTTCTGGATGTTAGTATGCTCGTCACCAGCACCTCCAAAACCATAGACCTATCCAATTCTGAAACGTTACAGGGCAAAAGATGGGCTTTACTATATGTATCGGACAGTGACGATACGTTGTTTTTTGTTGCTGGTATGCTGACCAATCAGTATGACCAAGCTGAGTGACCAGCTAGACCAGCACAAGATCAGATTAGCATGAAACAAGTTTCTGAGTTTCACAAATACGTGTAACTCAAAACCGTCCTCTGGTTCTTCAGCCCTTCCATTCTTGCCACTGCTTTTTGGCCGAGTCATTTGATTAAAGCCTGGTGCACAATGCTCCGCAGCATGAAGAGGTGGCGACCGTCCAGGGTCTTGCTGCATACTTATTAATAAACCACTCTTTAATATTCTATCCATTCATGCCTGGTTTGACATAAGTGCCTCCACTTGCTTAAATGCTGCTGCACACGCTTGAGCTTCATGCTTCATGCACATTCGACCTTACATTGCTGACCAAAATGCATGAGGAATTTTCCTGGGGAAGGTTTCTGATGTGGGCCGGAGCAGTCCAAGGTTTAAATGGTATTCCCCTTTAAACTACGAATGTCCGTGGCCTAGAAAGCACTAATGGTGATGTGAAGGCTTCAAGCTTCAAACAGAATGCTAATGCCGTGTTGACTCTTTAGATGCAGCTTTTCAAGCTCTGGCCCACTGCCGGAGTGATGACTAGACCGGGCTGAGTGGGCTGTGGCGCGGAGGAGACGGGAGGTGAAGGATAGCTTAAGAGATTAGAAACTCCCCTGTCTCCTTGGGAAGGGTCGACCCCGTTGTCAGAGCGCTCCCAGCAGGGTTGCTGCTTGAAAAGCTAGCTAGCGTTAGCATAGCCGTCGTCCCGTCAAAGGAGTTAATCTTCCCTCTCCCTAACTTGGACTGTATTTCCATCCTGTGTTGCTTGTGTTTGTCACAATAGACTTGGAGGATTGAGGAGGTTTGGCAGCGTTCTTGTTTTCAGGAGGGAAGGGGGGAAGCCTGCTAAGTAGCTCGTTTTGCAGAGCAGAACAGACATGAGGCATGAAGCCTCGGCCTGCGTTGTTGTGAGAGTGAGAGTAATGGCTCTGAGCTGGAAAGTAGACCTGCTCATCCTCTTTCCTGGAGCCTACCTGCATTAGCGTTAATGAGCTGCTGTCGGCAACACGACAAAACGCCGGACTCTCTTCAAGAACATCAAAATTAGTGGGGATCCTTCCAGCATGGTTTATGATCACATTAACCTGCTGAGTTAATCTGTGGCCTAATGTTGGATTCAGTCACTAATCCAGTAATGTATTTAAAGGTCTGGCTAGTGGTTGGAGTGGGCTTAGGCTTTTGCACTGCACACTATAGCAAGCGGTGGCTCATAACTAAACCTGAGGAGCAGTGAACAGAACAGTTTGTCTTTGCATTATGTGGACTTTTTGTCAGTCTTCACGGAGACAGTCAGTGCTGCAGTGAGCCACGATTTCCAGACTGGGAATCATTTATAGCCCAAGACATACAGATGGAAAAACAAGACGGAACATCAGATGTTCCGGCTATATGGTGAAAGCCGTATCAGAACAGTGTGATTATACATGCAAAACCATCTTTTCGTCCAGACACTGGTAAGCCAAGCAGTGGACTCTGTATGAGCCGTGGGGGGAAGATTTATGGAAATAGATCTGCCATGGTGATGGCCAGGGGGGGTTGGGTGACTGAGATGTAAAGATATGGGGGAAGGGCTTCCACTGTCTAATTTGGCAAGAGGGTCACACACTGTGCTTATCTTTATAGTCCAGAGAACAAGGGCTGGAAATTGAGGCAGCTCATCCTTTGGCACTGACTTTTCAACATTCTTCTAGGACATAGGGGAAGATTAGATCTACACAGCTTAGTTGGATTGCTTTCTGTTTCACTGACTGATCTCCAACAGTTTTCATCCTAGGACCATTAGGCTATAGACAGAGGTTTTATGTACAGTGGCTGGCTGTAAGAGACAAATGAAAGAAAGCTACATTAACTCTATATAAAGGCCAGACGAATAAAGAAACTGAAACTCGCTTGGTTTGGCAGATTTAAGGGGTAATTACAGATACAAAGGGGTTTAGTTCAATATAATCCTCTTAACTAGTCATTTTAATGTATTTAAATATTTGTGCATATATGTGTTCTGCAGAGACCATGGAATTAATTTGGTATTTGGGAATACCAGTATTTAAAACTAGGGGTGAAAAATATGAAAATGATAATTATTGTCTCTGCTCTGATTACTCTATTCAATCTGTCAGACTAACCAAGTCTTGCCTCTGAAAATGAGAGAAGAGCAGTCTGGGAAATGGAGATGTGCCGAAGCAAAGAATCTCTCTTGTAGACTTCATGTATTGCAGGTCACTGTGCAGTGTGCAAAATCTGCAGATGAAGATTTGCAGCAATGCATAAAGCTATTTGAGTATTGTGGCCGACCTTTACGGCCATTATTTGAACCTTCTGAGGGCTACTTCCAACATGGAAACGCACCCTGTCACAAAACACAAGCTGGGTCCATGATCATGATAGTGAGTTCAGCACTTAATGGCTTCCAAAGTCACCAGACCTAAACCCAACAGAGCATGTTTGGGATATGGTAGAGCAGGAGATTCACAGTATCTGCAGCACTTCTGTAATGACATCATGTGAACGTGCACCATAATCTCCAGAGAATGTTTTGAACTTATTGAATCCATGCCACAAAGTATTCACTTTGTTCTAAGTGTTTGGTGTAGCTCAGTGGATAACACTACTACCCACCACAGAGCCAGCACCACATGTGGGAGACTGGGGTTTGAATACTGGTCTGGGTGACTATGCTGTGCTACATCAATAAGAGTCCTTGGGCAAGACTCTTAACCCTACACTGGCCCACCTGTAATATGATTAACCTTGTAAGTCGCTCTGGATAAGAGCGTCAGCTAAATGCTGTAAATGTTGTTCTAGGTGCAAAGAGGCTGCTGCTAGAAAGAGCTAATTACCCTTTAGTCTTTTTTTTTTTTAAATGTTACAAATTGCACATGAAGAATATATGGTATCAGTTCTCGCATCCCTAGTGCATCCCTAACAATGAGCATGCTGCAGCTCAAGCATAGCTTAAGTGTATCTGATTTAAGATCACTAGCAGTTTCTGTGCATTTCCAGTGCATGCTGATATTGGCTTCATGGGCTTCTTGACCCGGTTGCCACTGACTTGGCTGGAAGCCTGCGCAATATAAATAGTCAACATTAGGGTGACAGTCTGCACTGTCCATGGTCCTGGAGAACAGGCCATGACTCACCTGTCTGGGCGGATGTTAAATCGTGAATGCATGTCTTTATGTACAGCCTGTTCTACTCTGTACCGATAGTGGCGTGCTCTGCTTGCCAATGCTGTCACGTCCAGCGTTGATTGTTTACAGATAAGTAATAGCAGTCGATGTGTTGCAAGATTTATGGATTTCTGTGTGGCTTTATGGTGCAAGCTGTGGAGTCACCGGGTCAACAGTACCTCAGCTTTTAGCCCGTTCAATATCCAGCAGCCAGCAATTTTCAGTAATGCATAAGTTACTCAGGATTGCACATCTTGCAGGTAAAATTGCTTTATTCATTTGGGTAAAGCACACTAACCACTGAGTCTGCTGAAGCTGTTTTCTGAGGATAATCATGATTCAGTAAAAAATAAAGCTCCTCTATTAATACTATAATAATGCAAATCACTCCAACTCTATAGTCTGCATCTACTGTGTTAGCTCATGAGCGTGTTCTGTTTGAGCTGAACCAGGTGAGGAAGGGAAATCCTTTTTTCCTGGAGCATCTTTATCCTGTAGCTTATGTCTGTTACAGGGTGCCCAACCATTATATAATTACAGCAATCATTTCTTAATTTAACCTCGTGCATAGTAGCATAACATAACACCTCTTTGAATATGCTTAGCTTTTTAGCTCTCTACAGTCTGTAGCTTGTAGCTTCCCAGTATGTGTTTGCACTGTGTGTGTGTGGGTCGGTGTGTGGGTGTGCAACCTCTTGGGGAGCCGAGACAAAGATTCGCTGAGCTGAAAGAATGGAAAACAGTTATGAGCTAGGACTCAAGGGCCACTGTGGTTCCTGATGAGCTGAACCTCATCAGTTCTCTGACATATTTGACTCAGCCGAAGCAGTTCTTGAGCCTGTTTCTGCTTTGTTCAGCTGACAATGACCCGAAAACTAAAACCAGCCTAGAGCACTACTTCATAATGAAGACTCTCAGACTGATAAGTGAATCATGCAGACATGAAATAAATCAAATTTAAACAGATGTTTGAACAGAACAGATAAAGCAGCCAAGCTTTTAAAGCACGCTTCAGTTTATAGGAGCATGTTAACGTCTAGTTCAGCACCGCTAAACTCATTACCTCACTCATGAGGATTGTTCATAGTGAATTAACACTGAGTTAGTAGAGCAGACGGTAAGTTCAATTGAAGTGCAGTTGCTCTGTTAATGTTCTTCCTATGAATATACTTACTAATCTAACGACTAATCCAAACTAAAGAGCTACAAAAGCCCATCAAAGAAACAGTTCTGCAATTCACACTTTCATCCAAGTTAAAAAAGGTATCGGAGAATTCCCAGTGGTTGCTTTTGCAAGCTCATTCTGCACTTCTATCTGTGTACTGAGCTGAGGGTCCTCTCTATTGCAGTGGCTTTTTGGCAGTACGTTGAGTCTGCATTTCTGTACTGCAGGTGTTGTGTCTCCTCTGGGTTCTCTCCACTGTAATAGAGCCAGATAGAAGAGGTCTGCTCTCCTCAGTAATGGAATCATTTACTGGCTCCAGTGGGATACAAGCCTTCCCTGACCGTATGGAGATCCAATTATTCAGGAGAAGATACAGCAAAGCAGCACCTCCACAGGATGGAGTTTCCCCTAAATGGATAATTGGGAAAATCATGTGGGTGTGTTTGTACTAAGTGACACTGCTTGTTGTGCTGCTGATCAATATGGTTGATGAATAATTTATAGGTCAGCCGCCACTTTAGGTATTTGTCCAGCTGGAGCATGGTAGCAAAATGTAAAAGGTGGGAAGGTCACTTAGTAAATCAGTAGAAATACCAACAAGGTGCAAAATATAGAGGGTCCTGGTGGGGGTGGGGGGCATGACCTTTTAATTAACCTTTTGCACCCACTGAATGTCTCACTTACTCGCTCGTCTTCTAAACCACTTTATCCATATGGGTTGCAGGAGGTGCTGGAGCCAATCCCTGTGGTCTTTGGGCAGAGGGCAGGAAACACCCTGGACATGCTGCCAGTCCGTCACAGACCACACAGACGTAGACACTCACAACTATTAGAATTATTCAGTCACACATTCAGTTTCCACTGTAGCTAGCCTCAGTGCCGCTATAGTGGATTAGCAGCCAGCCACTCCTGGAAAATCAAGAACATCCCTTCAGTCAGAGATAAGGAGCCAAACAGATTGGAGATATTGGTGTTTCTCAAACCTGGTCCTGAAGGCACCCTGCCCTGCACATCTCAGGGCTTTCCCTGTTCCCAACTTTTCATTAACAAGCCCTGTCAGAGTTGCAGGGAGTGTGTTTGCGCAGGCAATAAGCAGGACAGTGTACCTCCAGAAACACTGATCTAGATATCCAGGTGGCTATCTTGCTGACTTAATCTTGTATCCCTTTTCGTTCCTTATCTGTTGAGTCTGTTCTGCCATTCAAGCAACCCATTATATCCATAATATTAATGATGAAGGCCACTACAGTGAATTTAGCTGACCGGCGTTGTTCTAAACAATCAAAGAGACCACCTATTCCAGAAATCCATTCCAGAGCAGGTGTAATGCCTCCAAAAGTTCTTCCCACCTTCAAGATGCATCATCAGAGGAGGTGCATCCTTCCTTTGATTTAAACTGAATGATTTGTGCTCTATAGTAGTGTGCTAGTACGCTTTGCTTACAGCAGATGTAGAGATGTTCACATTTTTTTTTTAACACTTTATTTATCAGGTGTGTTGAGCTGTGGCCACCCAGGAGATCTAGGCTTGGACTAGTGACCCTCTTCCTCTAGTCCAGAGTCTCCAAAGCTTCTTCTGGACTTCATTGTCAATCTTCTTCACTTTCTTTGGAAACACACTACAGGGAAACTGGGAAGCTCCATCACCACATTTTGAGAACCACTGTGTTAAAGGAGGGAAAGCATGAGCATGCAGCGCTGTGGCCTTGTAGGATATTTATTTGAGGTCTTCGCCTGGAATTCTGGGATGTGTAGCACAGAGCTGCTTGTTTGAAGCACATTCATAATTTCTCCTGTGTGTGAGTACTATGATTGTGGTGGCAGCGCGGGTCACAGTTATCTGCTTGAATAACCTCTGTCTTTGCTTCCCATGCAGCTTGGGGTTGTAGCTGTTATGACATTCCAGTGGTCGTGTTTTTGCACACATGTGCTTTCTCTGCAGGCAGTTGTCATTTTTCCCAAACCCGAATTGACGTCTTTCACAAAACCCAGATATCTCTTCTCTGTAATCTGAAGCTGTTCTAACTGTGGATTTTGGCCTTGCGGAATGTTTGCGCTGCTTTTCAGCGGCGTGTTTCAGATGGTGTTGAACAATGGGCTGAATTGCTGGATGCCTGAGAGCAGAAATTCCGTAATTTCAAAACGACTTAGAATCAAGATAATATCAGCTTCTGCAAATTCCATTTAGCACCTTATTACTTTCTCGTTACACGTGATTATGATTTTGATGAGGGTGGTACGGGGACAGATCCAAGCCAGCACTTACTCTGATGGAAGAAGCTGATGTGGTATTGAGGGAATGGGGTTGAGGAAATGGGATAGCTGTGACACTAGTGCATTATCTGTCCGCTGATTAAATGTGATAAGGGTCCCTTTGCCTCTGTGGCTCAGCGGCAGGACAAAAGGTTCATAAATACTCATTTTGATGAAAGCGTAGAGTCAGATAGCGTCCTCCCTCGCTTCTTTGCTGCCGTTTAAGCAGTGTGAGGATTTTCTCCTTCTCAGCTTAGACTGAACCCTTGGATCTCTGGTGAGGGAAAGCCATGAATACAGAGGGCTCGCTGGTCACGTTGTGTGATTGGTGAGATTTGAATTTTAATGGCCTTTTATCATGTGTCCACGGGCGAGTGGCGGTGGAGGGTGGGTGTCATTCCTTCTTCATGACCTCACGCTGGTGTATTGTTTTGGTTTGATGATGAAACTGTTGACCAGATGACCATGATACCCTACGGATCATCCTGTCTGACAACAACGGGGCGCCAGACGCAAATTTGTATTTGTATAGTTTAATTCCCGCACGCCGTAGAGGAGCTTAGCTCAACACAACCGCTCCTTTTGAGAGGTGTTGCTAGGATACCATCAGTGTGCAGATAAAATCCCTACTGTGTGTCTTACTCCAGCTGCAGAGAGAGAGAGAGAGAGACAGAAAGACAGAGAGAAAAAGAGAAAGAGGCAGAGAGAAAAAGAGAAAGAGGGGAAGAAAGAGAGAAGGAGGAGTAGCATGTGGGGAGAAAGAGAGAGGGAAAGAAAGAGGGAGAGAAAGAGATATGGAGAAGAAAGGGAGTGAGAGTGAAGGAATGACAGGGAGAGAGAGATATGGAGGAGAAAGAGAGCAAGAGTGAAGGAAAGAAGGTGAGAGAGAAAGTGATGGAGGGAGAGAGGGAGAGAGTTAAGGAAGGAGAGAGAAAAAGAGTTAAGGGGAAGGAGAGTAAAGGAAGGAGAGAGCAATGGAGTGAATGAGAAAGAGAGAAAAAGGAGAGTGAAAGAGAGAGAGAATGAAGGAAAAAGAAGAGAGAGAGAGAATGAAGGAGAAAGGAGAGAGAGAGAGAAAGAACGAAGGAGAAAGGTAGGTATTTATACCATCAGAGATACAGGCTTTTTAACTGTGTGCTGAAAACAAGCTAGATGGTCCTTCCCGCAGGAGACGCAGGATGGTCTGATGGTCAAGCTAGATGGTCCTGAGCCCGCAGGACATGCAGGACATGCAAGACACGCAGGACACACGTTTTTCTGAAAGTGCTCCACAGTTTTTAGCCGCAGTTTTTCACAGGCTGGTGAAGCTCTGCCCATCTTTGCCTCTGAGAGACTCTGCCTCTGTTACCTACTCTTTTGATACTCAGTCATGTGACTCCTCCAGTTGTTGTATTTGGGTTTTTTATTAGTCTCACCTACCGTCTCAACTTTTTTGAGATGCGTTGCTGCCGTCAAGTTCTGTGTGTTCTATTGTGAATTCATGTTGGGTCTGTCTGCAGAGCTTTGCGTTCTGTGTTTATTTATGTGTGTCTACACTGTACACTGCATCCCAACTATTGTGGAATTGGGGTTGTTTTTTTTTTGACACATGAGCTCTCCCAGTGGGCCCTAAAATGAACATAGCACCGATATCACGTTTGTCCTTCACTGCTTTGGACAGGTTTCGCCTCCAGGCTTTCTGTGTCGTGAGCTAGTGTGAATGAGCTACATTGTTTATGGCCTCATGTCTGTGACTGTTTCGTGACCGTTTGTCTCCTGCTGCAGTGTGGGGGGGTTGTTGTGTGCACGATGCTTGCTCCCATCGCTTATAACACAGCTGTTGCTTGTCACCCCCACTTCTGTCTGTGCTAGCTGAGGACGTCAGTCTCTGCTTGCGGTCCATGGGCAATTATCTTTCCCCTCAGCCCACACTGCTGAAATTGCGGGGACTTTTTCTCGACAGCCTCAGCATGCCAATCAACATGCCAGATTTGTTTTCTGAAGCCCTGTAGTGCCAGAGGTGCACTGAGTACTAGTGGTTAGTGGATAGTGTCCTGTGTAAAAGAGTTTCCTTCCTGTGCAGTGTTTTACCACGGGTATAGCACAGTACAACACAGGACATACATGACATCATCATCATGACATCATTAGCTGTATATTAGTCTAGTTATTAGGCTTATTAGTCAAAGCCAGCTATAATGTCAGTCCTTCTCACCACAGTCCTGTGTTGAGTGAGGAATGAAACGTAGCTCTGCTGTTGACCAGAGGAGGATGGGGGCCCCTGTTGAGACTTGGTTCCTCTTGAGGGTTCTTCCTCCCGCTCTGAGGGAGTTTTCCTTGTCACCTGTGGTTTGCTCAGTGGGGGCCTGGACCCAGATTCTCTGTAAAGCTACTTTGTGGCAACATTTGTTGTAAAAGGCTCCGTATATATGTACCTTGCTTTGCCTTGACTTGACTTTAGTTCCTCTATTAAATTAGTAGAAATACACTCTTAAAAATGGGTAGAGCTTAGAGTGGTTATCTTGAATAGTTCTATACAGAACCTTTTTGAAAACATCTGTACACAATTATTTATTTATTTATGTTTTAAAACGTTACATGTTAATACAGAACTGAGTTGATGTGTTTAGTCATATCTGTGAGTATGCTTCAAATGTCCAGTCAGCTTTTAGGATCAAAGCTATCTGTTCTATATACTGTTGTAACCACTGCATCCTGAATGGAAGTGTAACCAACTTTAGGCTTTTAACTACAAAAAAAAAATCTGTAAAGATGAAAAGAGATGCTTAGTATTTGTCTGTTTGTCTTAAAGGGCAATTGCATCATTTTTTTTAATTCTCCTTTATTAATAAGGTTGAAATGTAGTAGTAGTCATAGTAGTATTAATAATAATAATAATAATAGTAATTTTTACTTTAACTGCACTTTTCATATGATTGGCAGCTGAAATGCTTTACAGATAGTTGGCCTCAGTAAAAGCAGAAATTCTGCATTTTAATGAGCTAAAAACACAAATGTATAAATACCACAATAATGTACTTTGAATTAAACTCTGAGTTAAAGAGATACAGTTTTTCCCAAAAGTATGTACTGAGCTCGACTGTCTAATAGAAGAGTTCCACAGTTTAGAAGCATAATAACATGTTCCTGTATTCTAAGTGCGGCCGGTATCTGCAGATCTAAGATCCTTGGAACAGAAACAGAGATCCAGTTTGTGATGTTGTCTGGTGCTAGATTATTCGACCTTTAAGAACTAGTAGTAGAGCTTTAGAATCTGTTCTAATAACATCGCCTCAGACGAGGTCACACAAAGCACTTCCCTCCAAACAGTTCACCCCTCACACATGTGTCACATGGGTCTGCACCTATATCTGCAATGGGGGAACCAACAGCTGTAGTATGTAGGTCCTTCAGTTCGGGCTTGTTTTGCTAATTTTCTGAATGCACACTTTTGTCTCTTACAGGTAATCCTGCCACACCTGCTAATGTCACTGCAGCTTCCACTGTAAGCCATTCTCCTGGAGCTCCTTCACCCACAACCATGTGTCACCTCACTTCGCTCCTGCTCGCTCTATCCCTCGCACTCTCCTCCAGCCGTGAGTATGCTTCATGCTGTCTCTTTCCTCCCCTCCTTCTCCACTCTCTTCCTCTTTTCCTACTCCCCCTTCTCTGTTTATCACGGTGCTGCATGACTAGCATGCTAGCTCTGGCTAATTACGTCCAGATTCGAATATTACTGTCTCCTCACATTAGGCCACCAAGACACGTTCCAGCTGTTTAACAGCAGCTTTTTTTGTCCAGCCAGGGGAAAGCTGTGTTCACTGGGTTAGAGCCAGGACATCAGAGAAAAAAACAGACAGCGGGCATTGCCCAGACCTATCAGATATGGCTGCAGTGCATCAGCCTCTTATCTGTTGTTAAAATGGAACTAGCGTTTCTCTGCTGCACTCAAACTGCAATTTAGCAAAGGACTGTGCTGGAGTATGTGTGGGTGTGTATGTGTGCATGTTTAGAACCCATCGCATGGCATTTATCAAGGATGACTAACCATCATAGAGATACTCAGTGATGGAAAAGGTATCCCTCCTCTTTAAAATGCGATGATTCATACTTGATCTTGACTACACAAACATCTATAGGTCAAGGTTAGCCTCGCTTACACTTCTTTTCCGGAGATCTGTCATCTGCAGGATATATGCGGTTCTGAAACAGCACTGGGTACACTGTTCATCTGCTGCTATGCAAAGCGTAGGCCCTATAACTCATAAAGGAGAAAGACCTGTGGTGCTTTATCCAGATTATTCCATTCAAATGGCTGAATATAAATATATTTAAGATATTGGAAAATTTAGAATTTGCACCAGTGTGAAGAGACCACCCTTTTTTTGCGAGGAAACTACCAAATGATCAGAAGCCTCAAAAGCTAAATATAATATCAAAGGTTTAAAGGGAACCTATTAATGACCATCACTTAATTGTATTGTGGGGTCTACTAGAACAGATTTACAGGCTTCAGTATTCCAGAAGCACAGTAGTGTTTCTTATTTTGTTTGCCTCCAACCTATTAGATTAGATATCCAACTTTATTTATCCAAATATAAGTTATATTCCCTGAGCCTACAGTAACGACTGAGGTGCCCTTGAGCAAGGCACCTAACCCCTAACTGCTCCCCGGTTGCCGTGGATAGGGCTGCCCACCGCTCCGGGTAAGTGTGCTCACTGCCCCCTAGTGTGTGTATTCACTAGTGAGTGTGTTTGTGGTGTTTCACTTCACGGATGGGTTAAATGCGGAGACTAAATTTCCCCACTGTGGGATCAATAAGGGATTTAAAAAAAAATAAAATAAATTTATATTGCAAATGTTGCAGTAGTTTGCTCCCATTCTCCCTTTAAGTGCACTGCCCATGTTTAGCTATCTTAACCTTCTATATTGTATATTTCAACTCCTTGTATTGTTTCTTCTTGAAGAGTGTCACACTAAATTCGTAAATTCGTCATTTCATAATAATTCTGTTCTCTGTTCACCCTCTGTCTAAGATGCTGTGTTAGAGCTCCTATGTCTTTAAGCCCTCCCTTTTGATAGGCCCATGGTGCTCTAATTTGTCGGCCTCCAGAGCTGCTGAAAATGCTAGTGGCTTCCTACCACAAGTTCCGCCCCTATGGCCAATAAGGATTGTGTAATGAGATGACATCACCTTGTAACAGAGAAAAAGGCTGGAACCAACCAGGGATTTTAGGCGGCTACGGAAAGTGGTCTCCGTGCAAGAGAGTTTCTGAGTCTGGCGTGTCCTTTGGGCTTCATAGTTTTGCCTAGAAAGATCCCTAGCACACTATACACAGGGAAATGAAAGACACACATTAGCCGCCCCCTTTTTTGTGGAGTATCATCTTTTATCTTTATTGCAGTTTCCTCTGAATTATTTTGAGAATGATGGAAGAATCTTTTCTCAGTAACGACTTCTTGATAGCGACTTCCTGATAGCGGCACATCCTTTCAGATCCGTATCAGTGAGTTGTTCACCCACAGAGGAAGGATGGAGGATGTGAGCTTCTCCTCTTTCTGAAAGATGAAAGATTTAGATACTGTTTATTCAGTGGGGACAACTGTGGTGGTCTGGCAAGCCTTGTATATATTTATCGTCGCTGTTTAAAGAAAAACAGGTATCTCCAAAATGGTAACTTTACAGGAGAGGCCAAAAACCTCATTTGATTTGAATGGGAGTCAATGGAAAAACATGTCTTTCCAAACAGTTTTCGGCCATTTCTGTTGGTCCATTCTTAATGAAATTTCCACACAGTGTAAACATCATATCATGTGATCAAATAAGGCATAAAAGTAAAAATCAACAAAAATAGAGATACATGTTTTTCTTTGGACAGCGACGATATGTTTTACCTTTTGTATTTTATTCCTCTGTCTCCAGATTTCCCTCCACTTTCCTTTTATTAAAATCTCATCAGAAGTATCTCCTGAAGAATGAATAACTTGGCCTTTCTGACTGCAAATGAAATAAATGAAGTGTAGTTTCTGACATTTGCACAGTACCGTATGCACCAGTATTAATGGCCTTTAAATGGGAATATGATATAATGTTAGTAATCTGAGTGTGAATTTTCTTTTCTTTCATCTGCAGTTGTGTACGGTGATCCTCCGGGAATCTTCGGTGGTGAGTAATATTAATATTTGACTTCCCTGACTGTTGTATCCGAAATCCACATCAACCTTTGTTGCCAAGCACACTGTGTTTAAAAGAAAGGAGCGTCGGCATGCAGTTTTAATGGGATCCCAGTGCGGTGTAAGAACATTCGGTAGGCACAAAACAGATATTGGAGTTGAGCTGTGCAGAAATATAACAGCATCCCAGTGTGAGAGGCGTCAGCGCGAGGTTCTTGTCCTCTGTCCCTGATTCATTGACAGCAAACTCACTTCTGACTGAGAGGCCATCTGCATTCAGCCGGGCTTTCGCATACAACCCTGGCTGAGTCTGAAAAGACAGCATTATAGGGGGTGAAGGATTAAAGAGATAGCTACACGTCTTCTTGGCATGCAGTACTGTCCTCTCATGTTTGCCATTTCCATTTTCAGACATTCACCCCCCCACCCTTCCACTCTTCTATTTTACCATCAAAGCCTTGTGAGGGTCGCATGTTCTTTGGCAGGCAGACATTTAGCATTTCTCATGGGGCCTTTGATCTCCTTTGTGCGTTTGACTCTTGCTTTTACACACAATATTCATAAGCCCGGGGAGCTAGCTTGTTAGGTGCTTTCCTGTGGCCTCTGTACAGCTTGTTTCTTTGCACTGCTCTCGTGATATAGAAGTGACCTAGAATGATTCGGCTGGTTATTTTTAACTCGCACACACGTGCTCTCCTTCACAAACTTGCATAAAGCATCTGCAGTGCATATACCATGGAAAGATTCTTGGAGATTTAGAGGTAGAGGTGTAGAGGTAGCTCTGGGGCTTCATATTGTAGCACTCTGTGGCTGCTTGACGGTCAGGGTCAGCATCCTGCTCATACTTGGTATGCTGGAATGAAAGTTTAAGGACATGGAGTTTCATCTGGCAGTCCTGCTCATGCTGTGCATTGTCCCTATTGTTTTTGTGTCAGTTTCATTTTATATTTTGTAATTCATTCACTGCTGTGATTGTATCAGGAAATGCTTTACGATTTTCTGCTTGTCTGTGAAGGCTTTCTACGAGATTCTGGAGTGTGTCTGAGGGAATCTAGTCATGTCTGTTCAGTCAAAGTAGATACTGATATCAGGTGTGGCTTGGAATGTTCAGTGGGGTTGAGGTCAGGTCTCTGTGCAAGCCACTTGAGTTCCTACATACTCATCAAACTACGTTTTTATGGACCTCGCTATGTGCACACAGGCACAGCCATTCTGAAAGGTAGTGCTGGCATCCTCCTAGTGTCCCCCAATAATGAAATGTCTGATAGTGAAAGTGATTCATTACCTCAAACATCCTGTTTCCACTGTTCTAGAGTGCAGTGGCGAGGTGCTTTACACCACTCCAGTTGAAAGTTGGCATTGCACTTACTGATCCTAGGCTTGTGTGCTGCTGCTCTGCTGCGCAAACCCATTTCCTGAAGCTCCTTATACACAGTCCTTGTGCTGATGTTGTATCCAGAGGCTCTACCATATTAGCACATTACGAGTTTGCATGGTCTGCAGCTTCATGACCAAGCGGTTGTTGCTCCTCGATGCTTCCAGTTCACAGTGCTATCACTTACTGCTGACAGCAGATTTAGCAGGGCACAAATTTCAAAAACTGATTTCTGGTAAATGTGGTGTTTATTGACTGTGCTTAAACCTGTTGATAATGTTGTTAATGATATACTTTTATGTTATCTATGTGATATAAAGTGAGTATATGTAAGGAAAGAGCAGTGTTACCCAATTAGGATATCCTTTATTCATTTCTGAGCTGTCTCATAGTATGTGCCCAGTGACAGCATAAAAATAGCACCACTGCTTTGTGGATAGAGCAGCACCCAGTACACTTCTAACTCAGTGTTATCCTTGTGAAAGCATGGACTCACAAAAGCCTGTGATATAATTCACTCAAAAGACGAGGGCCTGTCAATGACAGATATTCCTGCTCTGTGCTGGGAGAGCACCCTGATTCACTGATGCTACTGAGGAGTGCTCTGATGAGTCACCGGTATTCATGCAGTCTGACCATATATTTATTGCCAGAATCATCTTTATTCTTCACCTGTGTCACAGATTTATATCCAGTGCACTTTCTGTATTGTTTTGCTCATGTTTAACGGGGGTGCCAAGTTAGCGGACAGGGACTGTTTTACGTAGGCAGTATATTGGATCACTTATTCTTTTTTTACACTGTACAGTACAGGATAATATTGTAGCCTCATGAGAGCCATATTTTTGTCCCTATGTGGCTTGAATAAACAGACTGTGGCTTCTCTGGCACTGAGAAGGTCTGGAACTGAGAAGGTCTGGCATGAGCCTGACTATATAGACTGTGGAAAAGCAGTTAGAGCTGGTCTGGATTGACTTGCACTGTTTGAACCTGCTTGTGTAGAGCTTTGCCGAGCTTTTGGGAGACAGTATTAAGAAAAAAAAACTTTATTTACATATGTAGTCATTGGAGAGATAATCCTACATCAGCTTATTCTCTGCACGTGCTTCCTTGGGACCACCAAAAAGGAACATCACAACTTGTTGTCTTGATAAGTGTATCCTTCTGCAGTGATGATAAGCAAGGCTTGTCAGTGAGTAGATGATTGATGAAGTCAGTGCACATATTCATACAGCTGCATTATTCTGACTGCTGTTTAATGAAGCACTGGCTTGCATGGTTACTCTCCTCTTTGAAAATAAGCCAGTGAGAAACATCGGCATGCGGGGCCATGTTCCGACTGTCGTTTCTCATGAATATGATGCTGATAAGCTGCTAATTAGCATGAATGCATTCATTTTGAAATCTAAGTCAGAGTGCACTCCCGACGTCTTATCTTAATATTCGTAGTCCCATATTACCAGCAAGTGTGTGTGCGGCTGAGCTTCTGTGATGACTCCTTTTGCTCATTAACCGAAACTCATGTAGCATGACTTTAAAGCATTCCACTCACACACCCTGCTGCCAGATGATAGGAGCAGGAGTCATCCTTCATTTCAGGCTGTGCTTAGCCTCGTCATGCTATCTGTGATTTACTTTGACACGTGTCTATCTAATTCCCTGCCCTCGAGGGTTGCTGAAAGACTTTGAAAGGTCATTTGAACGGGAATGCCTTCATGTATGTTCTATCAAAGTTTAACTCAAATAATTAAATGGCAAGCTGAGCTTTAACTGGGACTGACATTTGGGTCTGACCCCAAAAACATCTTGCCCAAACCCAGTCCAAGCCCAACAAAGATTTTGCCAGAGCTGGACTGGACAATCATTACCCAAGGCTTAAAATACAATGTAACAGGATAGTGCTGGTTAAAGGGCAGCATAACAACAGTAATACCGGTCATAGCAGACCACAGACAAATACAATTCAACATGATATAAAATAATATGTGATTAGATCTAATACATTATCAGCTGGCCAAAATGATAAATCCCTTTTATGAATGTATGAATTAAATATAAAAATATTTAAATATAAAAATATTTAAATAAAAAAAAAAATAAATTCCAATATTTTAAATCTGGAAAGCTTTCTGTAACTTGCTGTTCTTATGCTATGTGGTGCTGATACAATGAACTATACTTTGCCCAGGGAGATCCCGAAACATACTTTCTTTCTTTACATAGAACATGCTAAATACAGTACATCACATAAACATACTGTAATGTCCTTTTGGTTGCATTAAACTGGAGCCGATTCACTGTTCATTTACCACTATGACCTCGGTCCTAAATACCGTCAGCAGTATGAGACTTAAGTGACGTCAGAGAAAGAAGAGTAAAAAAAAGTAGGGATTAAGGAAGTAAAACTAAAGCAGGGGAAATGCAGGATAACATTTGTGGGGTGTGAGGTGGGCAGGGAGAACCTCACCATGAAATCAGAATCCGAAGGTTTTTGACCCCAGTACATATTCAGAAGTAATGAAACATGACTGTTAAAAGTTTAGTTTGAGCCATGAATGTAAAAACACAAGGAAAAAGCCCACCTTTATGACAGTCGTCATTTTGGATAGCTTTCCACGGAATTCGAATATTTTGTTACAGCTAAGCAAATTCACATGAACATTTCTTGACTACTGAAGATTAAACACAGACAGCTGAAGCTTCTAGGACATGTTTTACTTGAAGCTTGTGACATATTAGCTTATATGTCACGGTAGTCTCAGCCACAGACGCTCTGATATTTTTAGTGCCTTAACCTGGCCACACTGTCAGGATTCTGGCAGCTGCATTTCGATTGGTTGTCCACAATCCCACGTATGATTTGGAACTGGCCTAATGCTAAAATGGTTTTCTTGTTCCAGCTAATTGAAGCTAGCGAGCGCTCTTCCATCATATTCTTCTGTGTTTCCCGACAGACTGTTTATACCGTGACTCGATTGTCAAGATTGCCTCCTTCTATACGACATGCCAAATTGCAGGCTTCTAAGTGGTCATTTTATGTGTCGGTTGAATTTCTTGCTCCTGCAGTAACGGGCGACTCTTGGCCACATTAAGGTGCGGAAGGTACTGAACTCTCCTTAGAGCATAAGGCAATGTGAGACTGATCTTCCCAGTTTCACAGTGAGCCTTTCAATATGGAGGCTGGTGTAGAGCTGTAGCCACTGTTCCTCATTTCTAACTAGCCATGCTTTAGGCTGCCCCTGGTGTTCACAGTCACTGATGTATCTAGGAGTTTAGGAAGGATGAGAGTAAAGGTTTTTTCTTCACATAGTTGACATTGAAACATGATTGTTTGAATCCTCTATCACATACAGGGGATTGGACAATGAAACTGAAACACCTGTCATTTTAGTGTGGGAGGTCTCATGGCTAAATTGGACCAGCCTGGTGGCCAATCTTTATTAATTGCACATTGCACCAGTAAGAGCAGAGTGTGAAGGTTCAGTTAGCAGGTAAGAGCACAGCTCTGCTCAAAATACTGCAATGCACACAGCATTATGGGTGACATACCAGAGTTCAAAAGAGGACACATTGTTGGTGCACGTCTTGCTGCCGCATCTGTGACCAAGACAGCAAGTCTTTGTGATGTATCAAGAGCCACGGTATCCAGGGTAATGTCAGCATACCACCAAGAAGGACGAACCTTCACCAGCATCACGTAGTGACCTGGCCACTATCCTGCAAGAAGAATGGCTTAAAATCCCTCTGACCACTGTGCAGGACGCAGTATATGTCATTCCCAAGACCAACTGACGCTGTATTGGCCGCAAAAGGAGGCCCTACACCATACTAATAAATGATTGTGGTCTAAAACCAGGTGTTTCAGTTTCATTGTCCAACCCCTGTATTTATGCGGATAGTTAATCTAACCCATTAGGACTTCTCATTGTCATTTGACAATCTAACATAAGAACTCATTTAGCTTTTGTCTCCCAAATTCCACGGATAAGTTCCTGTTTGCCCGTTTTAAGCTTGGTCCTGTTTCAATGCTAGCATAATTCTGTTGAACAAAAATGTACTAAAAGTTAGACACATGTTTTAGTTCTCAGAAACCATTAGGCCTTTTCTGAAGGCCTAGGCAGCTCCAAAGGTTCCCCTCTGGTACGTAGATGTCTGAACCTCAGTCGGGTGCCTTTGGGTTCAAACAGATACCTCAAGCTCTAGTGACAGGTAGCAAAGGCAACACTGATGGCAACACTGTGACTGCGACACTTCTCATGTCATAATGCTGTACAGTCTCTGTTTTTCTTTTCCCCTCTGTCTGTATTTACAGCTAGACTTTAAACAGTATTATTTTGGAAGGCCCTGTGGTGCGTATCAGACATATAATATTCAGAACGCCGGTTAGATAACGTTCACTCTGACCCATATGTACATGAACGTGCTTGCAGAGAAAGATTCTCCACTATAGTGCATGTCATTTCTGCTGTTTTATAGGGGCATGAGTTTCTGTCAGCAGCAAACCTGTGCCAGTATCCTCAGCGGCAGAGGTGCACCTGACTTCCTTCCAACCTTAAAGAATGTTTGTTTGCTCTCACATGTACAGTACAATGAAAATGCACATGCATGGGAAATAAACAAATATCTATTTCCATTAGTGGGAAAAGCACTGGTGTTGGGTTTCACTCTATTTTTAGACATGGTGATGTGTAGCTGGCAACGTTCAGGTCAATGTATTTCGCAGTCCTACATGAGCTATGGGCTAGTTAAACGCCCTTATACGATAATCCTAGGCAATTTAATGCTGCTAAAATTACCCAAACATATGAATAATGGATGTTTCCATTAGACAGTCCTAAACCAGTGCAGACAGAGAGAGCGAAAGAAAAGGAGAGAGTGAAAGAGACTCTGGGCTGGATTTGAGCAATACGAGCTCAGCTATTTAAAATTTAAATGAGGCCCAAATGCCTCTGCTTTCTTACTGTGTATTATGATGCTGAATAGGCCGCCTGTCTGTGGATTGAGTCAGTCAAAAAGTGGGACACACTGTCAGAAGCCCACCGACTGGAGCTTTCCCCACCCTGCCTACTGATGGGCTAGTTGGAATTGCCTATATCAGTGATGAACAGGACCGGATTACATGTACTGCAGTTATTACTGTGAGTGGTGTTTTCCAGGATTTGTACTTTCCTGACACTTTTAATGCAGTTTTAATTAAATATGCTCGATTTTACATGCCACTAATAAGGGTGCCCGCTGCTGGAAGTAGTCACAGTTGTTGCCGTAGTTAATAAGTCTCAGAAACAGTGCCCAATTCCGAAATATGGTGGTCCCTGGTCTCCTTGCATGCTTGGAAAATAGCTCCTGCTACATACAGTAATTGGCCAGAAGACATGTAACCCAAAAGCACTCTCTTCCTTTTTTTAAAGTTCTGCTTGAGCAGTTACTTTTTTTTTTACTAGGATACTCTTTCTACACTGCACTGTGGCCCCTTTTAACTGACACAGAGAGACACCAAGTCAGACAGAAGGAGGGGGAGAGAGGAGAGAAGCAGGGGGCACAGATAAAGACATACAGACAGATAAAGAGATACCAGAGATTCAGAGCGAAGAGAGAAACGGTGAGAAAGAAAGAGAGAGAGAATGTGGAAGAGGGAAGAGATTGCCTGCTATTCAGGCACTCTGCCCTCTGTGCCCTGTCGAACACAACTCCCAGCCATCTGTCTCTTTTGATATTCGTTTCTCGGATGAGAGAAATGGTTATTATTTCTCAGTATGAAGTGAGTTCTCTGCTCACCCGCACGCCTTTTCAGCCTCTCTGCTTTCTCCGCTGTGTTCCTGAAGCACCTTTTCACAGATTGGCTCTCAGCGGAAAGCTAGGATTGAATTGCTGTGATGGTGCCACCTGTCAGATTTAATACCACAAAGCCCTGATGCCCATTTCAGGGATGCTCCCCCCATTCTCACACTATTATTTTAAATAAAGAAAGGGGATTCAAAGTCACTTTGTTAGGGTTGGAGCCTTTCGTTGAAGTGCTAGGATGTGGGTCTGTTTCTTTTGTGGTGCATTTCTAAAGGTTGCCACATTTTGACATGTTCACGATCACTTCTGCACATAGTGATGCACTTAGTGACGAATAAATGACACGTCACTATGGCAGACAATGAAGCATCTCCAGGCAAAGAGTCAAATGCTAGGAGATGTGTACATGCACACTCTGGATCTAGGGGAACGTTTGCACTAGAGCATTTTGGCTCATTAGTTATTCATCACCTTGGATTGTGTTTGTGTCTTGACTCCATGAACGCTGGCGTTTGATGTTGGCCTCCCCAGTGACTGACTGAGGCCAATTAGCCTAGCATGTGGCTAATGGAATTGGCAGGTTGATTGAAGTCATTATTTCAGATGGAGCTGTTTGAGAAATCATTCTAGCTGACTGGGTTATTATGGCAGTTGGTAGTACACTAATGAACATCTTAATGATGGTGTTTGCATAAGTCTCCCCTTTGTATGCCAATTGCTAGCGAATCCTTTTGATGGATTTTACATACATAAAGAAGCTGAACTGTGGGCTGTGCGCTGTTCTTTTTTTCAGCAATTTAACTGTAGCACACACACTCACTGGATTTTGGCTTAACAAGGGTTATGAACCATTACCCAGGCTATGCCATAACAGACTATAGTATTTTTGAACATATTTGAACTCGTCACCTTGATGTAAAAATATCTGTAGCGTTTTAGGAAGATCCAGAATGTAGTTAGAATGAGAATGAGAACCTTCTGTAGTTTGGCTTAAACAGTCATAGCTAATGAATCGTGTGGCCAAAATGACACATACGTTTACCATACATCCATTGTTTAGGTAACAAGCATGCGTCAGTACTAAAAACCACTCAGGTGCTGCTTTTTGCTAAGAGTTCCCAATTCTGCTGCTTCTTTTCCTTGTTTTTCATTATTTTAATTTTTCCAGTCAACCAGGGAAGGAATCCTTGACAGTATAGTCAGCCATATTACAGGTTTTCCTCGTTCTATCCCACTGACCATCGAAAAGTCCTCTGTGTTCTAGAAAAAAGACACTGGCACTGGTTACACTGGTTATTATGGTAGTTCATGTTAATATGTTAATGTTAGAATGAATGAATTCCAACAATGAATGAGTTCTGACTTGTTTAGCGGACCGCCAAACAGGTTCTGGATTTTGTGCTAGGGAATGAAGTTATTTCTTAATGATGGACATTTGTGAATGTGTGATAATTCAGTTGGTCAGGTCAAAAGAATTCCAAGGCCAGCTCCACATTTTACTGGACTGAGCACGACCTGTCACATTGGCTTTTGGGCAATAGGAAATGTTGAGCCTGATATCTAAAGCACAGAAATCATAAGAAATGCCAGCTTGATTTTATTTCTTAAGTCTAGTTGACCCCGTTCATGCTTTTCTCAATTCTGCTGTTTGGCATGCTTTATTTTAAAAACAGATTTAACTACGTAACCAGCTTATTAATACGTCCTCTACACAGTAAAGTAAACCTCCCAATTAAAATGCTGTGCCAAGTTCAGTTATGTTGTTGCAGGTAATCAATGCAGATTTATATATTAATCGACACACATCACACTTTTTTGGAAGGTTTGGGATTATTAATTTATTAATATATATTTACTTTTGTTGTCCCTTTTTACAGCTTGCAGCCAAGTATGTTTTCCTTGCAGGTTTCATACAGGGCTTGTAGTGAGGGAAATCTCAGTCCACTCCATGACCTCTTTCTTTTTATGACAGCCCAGGAGCTGCAGGTCACAGGATCCATCTTAAACAGGCTAGAGACCTCCACTGAGCACAGCAGCTTGAGAAAAGCTCTATTCCTCTATGTCTGTCATACATTTTACATTTTCTGTCTCTGCTTGTTTGTTTGTCTGCATGTGTCTTTCTTAGACGACTCCACTGGCTATGGACCTGTGTTTGAGGAGCAGCCACTCGACACCATATACCCCGAGGAGTCGCAGGAGGACAAGATAATCATGAGCTGCCGAGCACGAGCCAGCCCACCTGCCACATACAAGTAACATATGCTCCTAACTATCCATGCTGGGCTGCACTGCTTTAGTTAGTGCACTTAGCATTTGAATGCATTGCTAACTCTCGGTTAAACAGCAGTAGCAGTGATTATAAGGTCAGTCTTTTAGGCTTCATGCTGCAAGCTACTCGTTACCTACATATATAAACAACTGCTAATGGGTAAAATCAAGTTAATAGGGTTTTGTATGTTACCAAAAAATGGCTTATGAGAGTGGCATATCTACAGGGGGGCTTGGGGTGCGTAGGCTTTCTCACTGGGAAGTTTTCACATACTGGCTGTGGTAACAAAACATAGTTTTCATTGCTGAAAAAAACACAAAGTGGGGTTTCGAATAATTCACCCAAGACATTTATGCTGAGAGCTGCAATATGCTGGCCTTCAGTTATCAACCAAATACCTGCCATAAAACTGTGTCTGTTCTTATAGTCACCTGACAGGTACATGTAGACCTGTGTTGTGATTTCTGGTTTTGTAGCTACACTGAAGTAGGCTAAATGATTGTTGTCTAGGACATAATGCTTCCTAGCTGACCCCTCAACTTGTAACTAAGCCCCCCTTCCAAAATAAAATTGTGACAAAGCCACTGCTATGACTTAAGTAAGAATAACTGAGGCAATGGAGAGGACAACAACTGACCTTCTTGGTTTTTGGAGGGCAACTGGAGCTTAATTAGAACCGTATGTGTGAACTGCAAAAGAACTTCCTGAATATTCTGTTGTTATTGTGAGATGTTGTGGTTCTGTATGTAACTGTTACCTATAGGGCTCTCTCAGAGGTCAAGTGCTTTGCACTGGGGAGGCACTTATTTGCTTACGGAGAGGTGCTGCTTCACCTTGACATTGGTGTTCACATTTGCTGCATTGCTGCTCTTTTTACCACTTTCTGCTGCATTTAAAGTTCAGTCAGAATCAACATCCACCCTATTCCCTCCTGACTTGTCCGAAGTGCAGCCAAGATGATGTGTGATGTTGCGAATGATGTATTTAATTTCTCAGCCATCCTTTCCATGATGACTCAACTAGTTATTTGTTTGTTGATGTTCATTGGTTAAACATCTAAACATCTCCTGAGGGGCGTATGTGATCACGCCGCAACACTGTTGTGCCACCGCCTGCTAAGACATCTCACCCATTCCATTTAGCTGGTTCCATTACTCTTCACCTTATGCATCCACAACGGGCCTTGACCCTCAGACACCTTCTGCCCCCTTCCATGCTCCATTTCCATGTGGGGTTTGACCCTTTCTGCACCTCAAATTAATCCACTGCCGTCCCTCTCAGCACCCGCCCTCCTTAAATTAATTTCCCCCTCCAGCACCTCTCTGCTGCATTCGCTCTATCCCAAACAGCTATAAAGATCAGAGGTCATTTGAAGAATGGGATTAACCATTTCCAGCTCATTTCCTGTTTAGCTGGCACCCCCTCAAGGTCACCTGTAAGGTTTAGCATCAGTAGGCGAAACAGATGGTGAGAAATGTGGCAGCTCCTACTTGCACTGAAAGCCTCAGTTAATGCAGAGCATTTGCACAGCCTTGTGTATTTCACTGCATGTTAATTTGATCAGTTTTAATCAGTAATATTTCATGCTTTTCTGGATTTTTAGATATATGATACATGAAATAAAAAGTTGCTAATGCATGGCTTCATCGCATCTCGCTTGTGTAATGCACAGCCGCTATTCCTCTGTGCAGGTGGATGCAGAATAACTGGGGGATTAAGATCCAGGAGGGTGGTGATGACCACTACTCTCTGGAGGGGGGCAACCTGGTCATCCGTCACCCCGACAAGAGCAAGCATGCTGGGGATTACACCTGCCTAGCAACCAATGAGTTTGGCTCCATCATCAGCCGGAAGGCGTCCGTCCAGTTTGGATGTGAGTGACCGTGACAGGGCCAAGTCACACTATTACGTAATGCTGGTATTAGCCCACTGCATCTGTCCTGAGCTCTTTGCTTTTCTGTAAGTCTTACGCAAACACTTAGGTAGCATTTCCAAAAGACCTAAGCTCTTACCTTTTAGCTACACGCAGTGTTTGTTGAGGAGAGGCAGAAATTAATTACTGCTGTCAACCTTTTTAAATGCTTGTGTGGGTTCTGCTGAATTATGGGTTTCACTCAGAACTGATGATGATGCAAACCACACAAAACCTTTTGTTGGTGAAAATTGTACGGCACTATTATCAAAGGTCATCAGTGCAGGTCGGTGTGGGGAGCTATAACGACTGTGATTCGGAAAAAGAGCCACAACTAATTGAATTCTGTGTCTCCCTAGATCTGGACATGTTCTCCACAGAAGAAAGAGAGGCTGTTTATGTGAAAGAGGGTCAAGGGGTGGTGCTGTTATGTGCCACTCCTCCACATTTTCCAGGTAAATTTTATATTTAGTTTAAGATCTCTTCAGTGGGTCAAAAAATTTGAGACCACTAGTAAAGATATTCTTGCTTTGTTTTCTGATTTATTACATTGTTTTCATGGTAATGTCAGAACTGACAGTGCGTTTTTTTCCAAAGCTTCCAAAGCCAGGCATACACTGTGCCATTTTAGAAATCTTGGCGTTTGCTTACGGCTCACACTGCACATTTGAATTGGCCACCGTGTAAGGAGAAAACCTGCGATGTATGTTCTCACACTCTATAAAAACTCTGTATGACTCACATGACGCAACATGGGTGCTCACACTGCACATGAAACGCAGGCCATACAGAACACTCAACTACAGACTACAGACCATTTCTAATAAAGCTGTTTCATTCAAAACAGCACGTCCAAAAACACTGACTGAATCCCAAATGACTCCCAGCCCCGCAAGTAGTGCACTACAAAGGATAAGTGGCTCCTGCAACCAGCAATGCATCATACGCCTAATACACCACCAAGTGTGCTACTTAGGAATGAGGGATTCAGCAAACCAACTGCGCTACAATGGCTTTGCTAACTTTAGTACACTGCACTGAAACTGAAGACCAGGTGAACTCCAGAGACAATAGAAAACTTCACTGCAGTACAGTTTACATGTGCTTTGCATTTGATGCTGGAACTGCACATGTCGACCCTTTAGCCTGTGTATATATGTGTAGGATTAGTTCTATGTGGTTTTGGGTGCGAGTTCCACAATTTTTTACTTGTGAATTTGCTGACAATGCTTATTCGGGCTTGCACGGGCACGCTGCAAACCTGAAGTTCGGCCAGATCATGGAATTCAGTCGAATTCGACCAAATAAAAAACCTGACTTAATGAACAGCAGGGCCTAAAAATGATCAATGTCACAAGTTTGCACAAATTGAATAGTGACATAGAAATAGTTCAATATCCTGAATGTTTCTTCTTCATAATGAAATATTCTTTCATTTCTTGGTTTCTCTCAGCCTATTGGATCTTTATAACATATGTCTCTAATATAATACAAGTAAAACCTTTAGTTGTTAAGGTCAGTATTGTTGAACGTTCTTATGATCTTTACTTCTTTCATCTTTTGTTTAGATGATCTTTACTTCCGCTGGATACTGAACGAGTTCCCAACCTTCATCCCTCTGGATAAGCGCCGCTTCATCTCTCAGACCACGGGGAATCTGTACATCTCTAAAGTAGAGAGCTCTGACAGTGGGAATTACTCCTGCTTCGTTTCAAGCCCCTCTATTGCTAAGAGTGTCTTCAGCAAGTTCATTCCTCTGGTCCCTCTGGCTGAGCGTAAGCCATTTACTGTCTTCTTACTCAGCATTTCAGGGTAAGGGAGTAAAAAGAGTTCATTAAAATGATTCATATCCAGCAAAAAGCAGTTTACTTAAATAGATCGGCATAGATGCTGTGTAATTCATGAGGAAGAGTCCTTGTGAAATGGCAGGATATAATAGAATGGCAGTCAAAGCAGCTAAAATAATCCACAGAAGAGACTCTTATCCATCAACATTATGACTCCCCCCCTCTCTACACTGCATCTCTTTTCCAGAGGCATAGAGATCATACTATTTTAAAGCGGACTGAGGCATTATTTTAGGAAATAGTGTGACTATCGTGGGTGTGGATCTCTAAGGTGTCAGTTCTGTTTCCTTTGTGAGATCTTCTAGGCAACACTGACTGGACGGAAGTGGGGATTGATTATGTTTTGCCTTTAATAGAAACCACGCATTTAAGCAGTCAAGAGGCTTTTGTGTACGAGAGCTTGTTTGGATAAAGCTGGAACGAGTTGTGAAGAGAGGAATAAAGGCGAGGAAATTTGGAAAGGAGGCGGGTGTTGCTGTTCCCTGAAGTTCCTTTTGTCAATTCATCAGTTATTCCCTGCTGGGGTTCTGAAACAAGGCCTGCTTTTTAAAGCATGTGTTATCTTAAAGGATATTCCCCCACTCTTTAGACTGAACAAACAATAACACACAAACTCATTAACAAAAGATGTGTGGCTAAAGAGAGTAAATGTCCTTCGTATTCACGCGTGCACAAGTTTTAGTCCTGTCCTATTCAGGAAAAAAGGAAATTCCTGTTTCATGCAAATTCAACTAACCCTCGCATTATTTCCAGGGGCTCTCGATATTGTCCCATGACCACGTTATTGCTGTGATCAAACCTGTAACTTGTTTAGGTGCTTTTACAATTATTCTGAGGGTAGAATGTTTTGTGCTGTGCAGGAGGTGATATAATTGATAGCCTAGGAATTTTAATGATATAAAAAATTACTGTGTTAATGATCCCTATGCCTGATTTACCCTGGCCTGGTTGGGAGTTACCGTGTTTTATGGGATGTTCTACAGGATGTTCTACGAAACTCAGTTTAAGAGCACCTTACCTGCATGAATTGTAGTGCTTATTTTATATATTAGTACAGAATTAGTTCTCTAGTGTTTCTCTGTCTTAAAATGAATTTGGAGAAACAGCATTAGACAAAAGGAGCTATGAGACACAGGAGAGATGGAGGGGAAGTAAGAGTTAAGTTGCAGATGAAGATGAGCGCCTGTATCGTGGCAAATCTGAGATTAATGTGGGACTTTACGGAGATCTGAAACTGAAGAGAGGAGATGCGTATGATATTGCTTGGTTCTTTTTCTCTAGAGAAACGTCTGAGCAAGGTCTGCTGTGTTTGTACATCTCATCTTATTGTTGTCTAGAGGAAACTACAGTGATATTACAGAAATCCCATTTGTGATTGTTCTTTCCTTTGAGTATTTTCATTATCATTTCAATATAGGATAAAAACACTCATTTTTTTTGTCTGTCTGTCAGGGATGAACTATGCTACATTCTAAAACGTACCTGTACAGTTTTATTGCAAACATTCTCCACCATAAAAAGAAAAATAAAGGGTTATAGCCGCAGCAGTTAAAATATATTGCTAGGAGATCCTGGTGGGCCTGACTTAACTAGTTTGTAAAGGCTGCTAGTAGACACTTCGCTTTAAAACAATAAATAGACTTTTTTCTATTGCCTGTGTGCTCTTCTGCCAGACATAATGTCTCGAGGACATGCAGACAGGAGCAGATAAGCCTTTGTTTTTCTCAAATTTTACACACCCTCCTATTATCTCATGCATATGCTCTACAATACTGTAGAACGGCACAGGCCTTAGGCTCCATCTTGCCCCATATTCAGAGCCATGCTTGGCTGTGTGCGTGTGTTCATGTCTGTTTCTTGCCTAGCACGCATGAACTGTCATACTATAGCTAAATATTTTGAACCAAAATGCCCTAAGCCAAGCGTGCTATTTAGGTTGATGTGAAACAAGAGAGAGTCACTGTGTTTCTACTAAGCATGAGTAATGTGAAGGTAGAGGCAGACCTCAGAGAAGGTTTGTGAAACAGGTGACTCAGCAGGGTGATGCTGTATCCTGTTTCTGCCAGGTCCCGTTCGGAAGTACCCAGCTGATATCAAAGTGAAGTTCCCAGACACATACGCGTTGGTTGGCCAGAACATCACCCTGGAGTGCTTCGCCCTGGGAAAGTGAGTCCTTTGGCTTGTGTTTTGTTGACAGGGCATTATAAGGGAATTTCAGGAGACTCCAGGAAGATCATATTGAAAGTTACATTTTCCCCACTTAGTTATGAGATTTGCAGTTTCCCCAAACATACTAGCTCCAAAAGACTCAAGCTCAGCACATCGAACTCGTTTTGTTTGTCTGTGTTGGTGAAGGCCTTGTGTGTAACTGTTTGATCCCCAGTCCCATCCCACAGATCAGATGGAGGAAAATGGAGGGAGCACTGCCAGCCCACCATGAGATCAGTACGGTGGGAGGACTGCTTCATCTCTTTAATGTGCAGTATAAGGACGAGGGCATCTATGAGTGTGAGGCGCTTAACTCCAAAGGCAAAGACTGGCACAAGGCACAACTCTTTGTAGAAGGTAAGACTGTTGCCAAAAGGGAATCTCTCTGAACCTGAGGAAAATCTGAGCTATGGCTTTAATGTTAAAGCATAGTGCCAAAGGCAAAGATAGTTTTATGGTAATGCTGAGTTATGACATTTTGAGGCAGTTTAATTCAGTAGTGTTGCAGTCCTGCAGCAGAAATGGTGCAGGTGATGTAGCATGAATCAGTATTGTAAACAGATGTAGCGGTGATGTACAAACCGGATTCCAAAAAAGTTGGGACACTAAACAAATTGTGAATAAAAACTGAATGCAATGATGTGGAGGTGCCGACATCTAATATTTTATTCAGGATAGAACACAAATCACAGATCAAAAGTTTAAACTGAAAGAATGTATCATTTTAAGAGAAAAATATGTTGTTTCAAAATTTCATGGCGTCAACAAATCCCAAAAAAGTTGGGACAAGTAGCAATAAGTGGATGGAAAAAGGAAAATGAGCATATAACGAACAGCTGGAAGACCAATTAACACTAATTAGGTCAATTGACATGATTGGGTATAAAAAGAGCTTCTCAGAGTGTCAGTGTCTCTCTGAAGCCAAGATGGTAAGAGGATCACCAATTCCACCATTGTTGCGCAGAAAGATAGTGCAGCAATACCAGAATGGTGTTACCCAGCGTAAAACAGCAAAGACTTTTAAGTTATCATCATCAACCGTGCATAACATCATCAAAAGATTCAGAGAATCTGGAACAATCGCTGTGCTTAAGGGTCAAGACCGTAAAACTCTACTGGATGCTCGTGATTGCTCGTGCACTGCACCTCAAACAGGAATGCCACTGTCAAGGAAATAACAGTATGGGCTCAGGAATACTTCCAGAAAGCATTGTCAGTGAACACAATCCACCGTGCCATCCGCCGTTGCCAGCTGAAACTCTACAGTGCAAAAAGGAAGCCATTTCTAAGCAAGCTCCACAAGCTCAGACGTTTGCACTGGGCCAGGGGTCTTTTAAAATGGAGTGTGGCAAAATGGAAGACTGTTCTGTGGTTAGATGAGTCACGATTTGAAGTTCTTTATGGAACACTTGGACGCCATGTCATCCGGACCAGAGAGGACAAGGATAACCCAAGTTGTTATCAACGCTCCGTTCAGAAGCCTGCATCACTGACGGTATGGGGTTGCATGAGTGCTTGTGGCATGGGCAGCTTGCATGTCTGGAAAGGCACCATTAATGCAGAGAACTATGTTCAGGTCCTAGAACAACATATGCTCCCATCTAGACGTCATCTCTTTCAGGGAAGACCCTGCATTTTTCAACAAGATAATGCCAGACCACATTCTGCAGCAATCACAACATCATGGCTACGTAGGAGAAGGATCCGGGTACTGAAATGGCCAGCCTGCAGTCCAGATCTTTCACCTATAGAGAACATTTGGTGCATCATAAAGAGGAAGGTGCGACAAAGAAGGCCCAAGACGATTGAACAGTTAGAGGCCTGTATTAGACATGAATGGGAGAGCATTCCTATTTCTAAACTTGAGAAACTGGTCTCCTCTGTCCCCAGACGTCTGTTGAGTGTTGTAAGAAGAAGGGGGGATGCCACACAGTGGTAAAAAAAATGGCCTTGTCCCAACTTTTTTGGGATTTGTTGACGCCATGAAATTTTGAAACAACATATTTTTCCCTTAAAGTGATACATTCTCTCAGTTTAAACTTTTGATCTGTGATTTGTGTTCTATTCTGAATAAAATATTAGATGTTGGCACCTCCACATCATTGCATTCAGTTTTTATTCACAATTTGTTTAGTGTCCCAACTTTTGTGGAATCCGGTTTGTACATCACATATCAACATCGTCATATCAACACTTTTCTAGAAACATAAATAAATATGTATTTAAATGTATATGCATATACCAGCCTTTCAGAAAACAAATAAATATGTACTTAATTCCCTGAAAAGCTCTTTATGATCATGCACATTCGTTGTTACAGTAGCTATAACCGCTTCTTACAGTTTACCATACAGTCGGTGCTTCTTACACACAACACTCAGAGAACAGCCATCACAGTGTAGCATTTCTACAGGCTAGTAGTTTAGGATAAAGTAGTTTGAGCCATTCACATGCGTGTTGTGTAATAACTGAATGGTTAATGTACTCGCTCTCCATGTAGGAAAGCAGGGTCAAAGCCCAGCACAAGGAAATACCACTGGACTTCTAAGCTACGTCCCTGCTAAACACATTGTTACGCTATAGTGCTACACATGTGAGAGCTTTGTTAGCCAGCAACAATGTGTTTATCATAGAAACATATATATATGTATAGGAAGAGTCACCTTTTGGATTTAGTGCATGTAACACTGTCTTACAAAGTGGTGTTTAGTGTATTCCCTTCTTAAAATAAGAAGACCTATGGTGGTCTAATCTGTAGCCTCCAAAGGATATATATGGGGATCTTTAATCCTTCTTCCCCAGGCATGTCTGCTCATGTTGACTTTTTTCTCTTACAGCTTCTCCAGTGTGGGTAGAGCACATCAGCAGCAGTGAGAGGGACATTGGCAGTGACTACACAATGTCCTGCTTAGCCAGCGGAAAACCCAAACCACATATACATTTCCTAAAGGATGGCGAAATGGTATGTGCCGTTAATCCCTCCCTATCCTAGGACTTTTATTACAATTAGATTTAGAAGTAGAATTAGAATTTAGAAACACTTGGTAACTGTGCTGGCACACAAAGGGGATAGCTGTACCACCCATCCATGAAGTAAAACACCCACCTACACACACACACAAGTGAATACACACACTAGGGGGCAGTGAACACACTTGCCCAGGGTGGCAGCCCTATCCACGGAAGCTTAGAAAGACTTTGGCACTATCCTTATTGATAAGCTCTCAGATCCACAGAAGTTTGTTAGCTGCTGAGTTAAGTGTGAGAATGGGAGCTGTACAAGTTACCAGCAATTACAGAAAAGCATAAGTACATCAAAAATCGTCCGACTGATGTCTTTCAGGGGAAACGTGTGTAGGGGCTGTTCTAGCTTTAGGCATGGCGGGTTGTTGGCACTTAGTTCTCTCAAGTAGGGCACAGAGTCAATGAGGCAAACTCCAGGCTACATCTCCATTCTGAGCGAGTGCCGACACTATTGCATAACACCGCTGGCAACAGACAGTTCTGTTCCAGAAGGCTGGGAGTGTATGCAGGGGGCATAGCGCAGCAGGGGCTACCCTCAGAACACACTCTGCATGCAAATCAAAACCTCATTATCTCACTGACATCCCAACATTAACGATGAAGCATGAGCTGTGACGTATGTTACACAGGTAACGCGTCATCTTTTACAGGGGCTATAGATGTCAATAGGGCAGCCCTAAAAGCTCTTACTTTCTGGTTCAGTGATTTGATATTTCCTCACTAAGGAGTTCTGTCAACCCACAGTAATTCTTGACACCAGGTTTTTGAAAATCTTTATGATCATCATTCATTTGTAAAACGTAAAAGATTCTCTGCGTGTTTCTCCTTCATAGTATGCCAGGCATGAGCTGCGTTTCACAGACCTGACACCTGATGACTCTGGGATGTACCAGTGCATTGCTGAGAACCGCCATGGAGTGATATACGCCAACGCTGAACTGCGAGTATTTGGTAAGCTGCTACATGATCACATGTTCTCACAGTCTTCATATTGTCAAATTCAAGTCAATAAGTTGGTTGTATGAGCAACACCTGCTCTGTTTAACCATCAGCATTTGAAGAATCCTTCACTAAAGCCTAATGGGAAGTTATGGGAGAAATCTGATTAGATGTTCAGCTTAGAACTAGTTAAGGAAAACCTTTTACTTCATATACCATAACATTTAGTTGTACTGCATATACACCATTTGTAACTACACACATACAGGGGTTGGACAATGAAACTGAAACACCTGTTATTTTAGTGTGGGAGGTCTCATGGCTAAATTGGACCAGCCTGGTGGCCAGTCTTAATTAATTGCACATTGCACCAGTAAGAGCAGAGTGTGAAGGTTCAGTTAGCAGGTAAGAGCACAGTTCTGCTCAAAATACTGCAATGCACACAGCATTATGGGTGACATACCAGAGTTCAAAAGAGGACAGATTGTTGGTGCACGTCTTGCTGGCGCATCTGTGACCAAGACAGCAAGTCTTTGTGATGTATCAAGAGCCACGGTATCCAGGGTAATGTCAGCATACCACCAAGAAGGACGAACCTCCACCAGCATCACGTAGTGACCTGGCCACTATCCTGCAGGAGGAATGGCTTAAAATCCCTCTGGCCACTGTGCAGGACGCAGTATATGTCATTCCCAAGATGAACTGACGCTGTATTGGCCGCAAAAGGAGGCCCTACACCATACTAATAAATGATTGTGGTCTAAAACCAGGTGTTTCAGTTTCATTGTCCAACCCCTCCCTGTATGTGCGTTCATGAAATCCAGCTGGTGTGGATGAACTCTCCTTTTTATGGCAAATAACTTAATATTTTATTCTATTGAGTTATCAAGTAAAAATAAGTAAATGGGACAGTCCTAAACGTAATATAAATTTAACCTCCTTTATGGTCTAGCCTCTGTCATACACTTTAATATGAACCTGGTCTCAAAGTAATGTTCCTGGAGTAAACCAAACTCTGTGATAACTCAGTGATGTTTCTTCTTGTTAGTGAGCGCTCCCTCCTTCGAGTTAAACCCGGTGAAGCAGAGGCTGCTAGGGGCGAAGAATGGCCAGGTGGTTATCGAGTGTAAACCCAAAGCAGCACCCAGACCCACTTTCTCCTGGAGCAAAGGCACAGAGCTGCTCTCCAACTCCAGCAGGTAGGAGATGCAGACCCACTCCATGATTTTTTAATAATACTGACATTTGCTTAGGAACTCAGTGAAATATCTGGGAACGTTCAGGTTTATTACAACCTGCTTTTCATTTAAGAACCTACAATCCATCAGATGTCAGAGTAGGTCTCCAATTTGGAAGTGTTTGCTTCCAGTTTCCCATCTTCTTTAAGGGCTCACATACTCTGTCTTAAGTTCCTCAGCCAGGATAGACTCTTTCTGAGTGAGAGTTGATCTCTTGTGACACCACTAGAGTTAATCTGATACTTTACTGAGCCATGCTTAGTCTGCAGGAACATATGGCCTGGTCAGGGGCCGTGTAATCTTGATACAGTTGTAGTAAATGCCACAGTGAAGTCAGGTGACAAAGCAGACCTACTCAGCTGTGATTTGTAAGTGCTAGTGAGTTTGTTTTGGTAAAAGATGGCCGGAATAGACTCTTAGGGCGATTGCACACCTACCACATTGAATGCAGACATTAACTCTGGTCTGTTTCATTGAATGAAAAACTAAAATAGTCTTTTCAGCATAGAAAGAAGTCTGATTTCTAGGTAAAGTCTGATTCCTGGGTAAAGTCTAAATCATAGGTAAATGCCGATTCTTAGGCACAGTCTCACTTCTGGGTAAAGACTGATTGCTAGGTACAGTCTGATTTCTGGGTGAAGACTGATTGCTAGGTACAGTCTGATTTCTGGGTGAAGACTGATTGCTAGGTACAGTCTGATTTCTGGGTAAAGACTGATTGCTAGGTACAGTCTGATTTCTGGGTAAAGACTGATTGCTAGGTACAGTCTGATTTCTGGGTAAAGACTGATTGCTAGGTACAGTCTGATTTCTGGGTGAAGACTGATTGCTAGGTACAGTCTGATTTCTGGGTGAAGACTGATTGCTAGGTACAGTCTGATTTCTGGGTAAAGACTGATTGCTAGGTACAGTCTGATTTCTGGGTGAAGACTGATTGCTAGGTACAGTCTGATTTCTGGGTTAAGACTGATTGCTAGGTACAGTCTGATTTCTGGGTGAAGACTGATTGCTAGGTACAGTCTGATTTCTGGGTGAAGACTGATTGCTAGGTACAGTCTGATTTCTGGGTTAAGACTGATTGCTAGGTACAGTCTGATTTCTGGGTAAAGACTGATTGCTAGGTACAGTCTGATTTCTGGGTGAAGACTGATTGCTAGGTACAGTCTGATTTCTGGTTAAAGACTGATTCTTGAGTGAAGTTGGATTTTTGGGTAAAGTCTGTTTTCTAGGTGAAGTCTGATTTAATTTAACGAGCCAAAAGATTTAATGACCTGCTAGCTATATTTGCTTTGTAGATCAAATGCATAATTAAAGAGGCAGACATCAGACATGTCATGGTTAATTGACTGCACTAGGCGTAAGGAGGAAATTGTGTCAGTGTTGGTGTTTTGTATGTGAACTGTATTTTGTGTGTGTTACATGTAACTTGTGGTAAATTTAAGCCAAAATAAAAGGCACATGTGTTTAAAATTGTGGCAGGATTTTTATTTGGGAGGACGGAAGTCTGGAAATCCACAACATTACCAAGTCAGATGAGGGGAAATACACCTGCTTTGCTGAGAATGACAGAGGGAAAGCCAACAGCACTGGATCCCTCTCAGTGATGGGTAAGAGGCTGAACATGGTCTTTCTGTGTATGCATAATCCAAAATAAAAGGCTTACGTCTAACAGTTGGAGATGTCACATTAGGAAATGTACACTACTAATGCTGTGATGAGCACAATCACGAAACCTGACTAATATTAAGCCTGTATTTGAATAAAAAGATTTGTGCTACATAGTACTGAAACCTGACTGCCCTTGTCAGTCTAGTGGAGGTGTCTACAGCTGCTAGGCTATTCTAAGTTTCTTTGTAGATTTTTTGCATAAGTTTACGCAAGACTTACATCTCACAACCTGATTAATGTTTACTATTATATTTAAATATAATAAAGTACACTGTATAGTATTATAGTGTTATGGTATGTGTGTAAATAAGAGAGGGAGTGAATGTCACTATTTCTGCCTGCTTCTGATTATAACAGCCTGTAGATACAGAGAGGGAGATTTTGAATCTGGTGGGAGTAATCTGATCCTTCTGCTCAGTGAAGGCATCCTACTGTGATCGATTTACATGACTCAGCCCTGCCATCTGCTGGCCAATACCACACATTGCAACATCCCAAAACACTGATGCCAGCAGTTAATTGGCCACATTCCTTTTAGCCGGTTTTTTTTTTTTTTTTTACGTTGGAAACACTAGATAAAATCCTGCTTCAAAGACATTAGAGAGTCAGTATAGACATAATAGCAGAGAGTTAGATTGTTATGCATCACAAATGATCATTGATCCATAGAGATGAAAGGGAAATCGATGCTGCCAAACAGTCAGAATTTCTTTCCTCTGTGTTTCCCAGATGCCACAAAGATCACACTTGCTCCCTCGAATGCTGATGTGAGTTCTGGTGAAAATGCCAAGATGCAGTGTGCTGCATCACATGACTCAAGTCTCGACCTCACCTTTATCTGGTCTCTCAACGGCCATGTGATCGACTTCGACAAGGAGAGAGAGTCTTACCAATATGTAATGGTGAGAAAACAAACCAAACTAAGCAAAGCTGGCAGCAGCACTGTGCACATGTACTCTAACTGCAGCCAAGTGATTTTTTAAAACGAGCTTACCAAATGGAGCTGCTTTAGTGATAACTCACTTAAAACCCAGCACATTACCAGTATACCTTCATATGCGTGGTCGCAACAGTGTTCGGACCTGCTTTGTATATTAGTGTCAGCCCCAAGACACTCTGTAGGAATGTACTGCTGTGTACTGTATGCTGTATGCTATGTCCCTGCTTTGAAGAGGGTTTGGAGAATTTCTGCAGGTTCCTATATGGAACAGGTCTGTTCTGTCTGTAATGCCACATTGTATCTCCAGAGGTGATAGTGAGTCAGTGTAGCAGTGATCAGTCCAACATGAGAGGAGAAAAAGGTATCAATGCCACTGTTATCAATCATGTTGAAGGTGCTGCCTCCGGTTAGTTCATTTAAGGGCAGGCAGCCGATATATGATAACACAAACAATGAACAGCTAGTAAACAGCTAGTAAACAGCTGCCAAAGCTAACACTGAGGAGGAGGGACAGTGTAATAGGATTAGACACCACAACTTTTTGGTGATATGTTCAAAGTTCAACAGGTTGTGTCATATTACATATTGCTCCTTTAACCAAGCTAATAGACTCGTTTTAGTGAAGTTTGGGACTTTTCCCATAAACAAGCAGCGTGCTGGACATATTTTTCAACCAGTGACTCTGTCTTCTCCTAACTGCAAACAGTTACCCCTCTTGGAGCAGTTAAAAAGTAGTTTTAAAAAACTTTGTGACTGTCATGGCAGTGCATCTTTAAAATCGATGTAAGAGTTTTCTTTGTAACAGCTATCTAAGATCTTGCCCATGACTTTGCCCCAAATCTCCTGCCTTAACAAATCACACTACACCAGTGGTCTGTGGTTGGTTATTTTGCAGTTTCCCTTCCTGTCAAACTAAGCAGAGTCTCTGACGATAGGTTAGCACATTTTACTCGCGTTCACATTTCCTGTGAAAGTCGTGTTAAGAGGCAGGTAATTCCCCAGCATGAATACCCAACTCCTCTATCAGACCTGTAACATATACTCTGTGCACAGAACACAGAAGTGCTACACCATGCTGTCTCACTTTTGCACAGCAGCAGACTTCCAGGTTTTTACTGTTTCTCTCAAGCAAAATAGCACTAGAATCATGTACCAGATATGCCACCATGACCTGTTTTCTTTGTTGTGGAAATCTTCTTTCTTGCCTGTCGTAATAAAGACATCATTGTCTTCCTTACTAGCTTGTTCCAGCTTTTGGTCACATGAGCTGTCTAGGTAATGCCACAGGTTACACCAGGTCTCTTTGTGGGTAGATTTCTGTGTTAGTCTTGTCAGGATTAAATTTCTACCTCGTGTTCTTGGCCCATACCTGGTTAATTACTGTAAAAGTCCCTTGTAAAAATGTGCTTAACCATATCCTGATCCTTTCTTCAAAAATGGCAAGGGACAGATTGTCTTAAATTTCTGAACCTCACATAACTGAGTATATCTCCAATGATGCTCACTTAATTTGTAATTCAGGCACATACAATATGCTAATATAATTCATGTAAATTCATGTGTTTTTTAAAAAAAACCTAACTGGTGCTGTTAGCCTTTTAGATTTGAGCAGTGATTTCCTCACTCATCCATTCTCAATAAGCCATCTTGGCATAGACTCTAAAATAGTCCGGCCTCACCTATGTGCATTCATCATCTCTCATCTCCTCTCAGCGCAAGAGAGGGAGCCTGTAATGGACTAATGATGGATGATGGCCTGTGGCAGGCTGCGTTTCTGCAGCAAGGCCTCTTTCATTGACCGTTTAGGCACTTAGGCACTTAGTGGATGTTTTACTGTACATTGTTTGTGTTGTGGCCAAAAGGGATACAAAATTCTCGTAAAGTCTGACCACTGAAATTAATTGAACCATTTGCATTTTGAATAAGTTATGACATGATATGAACACTTTAGCTCCACATGTGCTGTTAATATTAATGTTGTGGCATTTAGTCTCTCAATTTACTCTATGATGGTTTCTTTTTAAGACCTGTAATTATAAGGCCCCTAGTTTTGTTGAGAAGCCCTGCTCAATATGAATTGTGCACAACAGCTGCACTTCTAAATCTGAACTCGCATGTGCGTGTGTATGTGTGTGTCTCTGCAGGATGGCCAGGCAGGCATATCGAGCTGTGAGCTGCTTATTAAAAACACTCAGATGAAGCATGCAGGCCGCTACACCTGCACAGCCCAGACACCTGTGGACAATGTCACCGCCTCCGCTGACCTGGTGGTGAGAGGTATGACACATGCAAGCACACTTTGCTTAGAATGAGACAGTGGCAAGACCTTCTTCAAAGGAAACGTATTCTGCGTAACCTCCCTAATAAACGAGTATATATACACTACTGTGTAGCTCTACATTTACAGGCTGTAGTCTGTAATGGCCATAAACTGTAAAGGATTAGTATGTAACAACAGATTGGCTATTGACTGTGTGTACAAACTCCAGCAGCACTGCTGTGTCTGATCCACCTAACCAATACACCAACACCACATCAGTGTCACCGCAGTGATGAGAATGATCCACCACCCAAATAATACCTGCTCTGTGGTGGTCCCTGGGGGGTCATGAGCATTAAGGAGAAGGGTGAAAGGACAATTAATAAAGTATGCAGAGAAACAGATAGACTACAGTAATTGTAGAACTGCGAAGTGCACCTAAACTGGACAATGAGTATAGATACAAGGCATCTAATGAAGTGACCAGTGAGTGTAGATTTAGTTGGCTTTTGGACTATACTGACTACAATGACAACATAAAACAATACATTCTGTTTTCATAGGATCTTTATTATGTAACCTGTTTATCTGCTGTGAAAGATAAAATGTCGTTGCTGAATCTCCAAAATAGTAGGTTTACAGGAGCAGCCAAAAAGATTTACTTTTTAATTTACTGGACACGATGATTTACATGTCGCACCGTAGATGCAGTTGTTGTTGGGGCATATCAGCAGGATTGTTTTCTGTGTTCTTGCTTCTATTGTAATTTATTTGGGCTGGACTTAAATAAGTAATTGTGTCAAGTAAGAGCGCAATGGATGAGTCCTGACGAACTAATTAGGTTTATATTTGCCATTTAAAGAACTGTTACGACAGCGAGTGGCGTTCCATTATGAAACTGCACTGGAAACTTTCTAACAAACTCCACCGACTGACATGCTGCCTGCCGTAGAATGCAGTGAAGCCAGGAGTAATGTTCCTCCCTGGGCTCAGCGGCTGGCCGCGGTGCTGTAGGCAGAGCTGGATAATGAGGTGTAAATCAAATAAGAGTAAGCAGACTGTGCTGCGTTTGCTTGGACAGGTCTGCCAGCCTAGACACCCCATACTGCCACTGTCAAAATACTCACACACACACACGCACACACAAACACACAAACACACACACACACACACACACACACACACACACAGGTGTGAAAGCTTTCTGTTTTGGGTGAAGGCCAATTGCAGAGAGGGAGCCAGAGTTATGGCCAGTCGTTATCAGCAGAGAAATGGGTTTTAGCAGGGAAGGTAAAGTTCCTCTTGGTGTATGAGAGATGGCAAATCACTGTGACCTACGTTATTCCTGGCACGAGCAGAGCAATGGATGATAGACTTCTGCCAGAACTCTGTTCTTTTCCTTACTCTCCAGTGGTTACAAGACAATCCTAGCAGATTTGTTGTTTTGCTTACGGATGTTTGATTTTGCCAGGCGGTGTTCCACAGATGTCGGGGTTTGATAATCGGAGATGGTGTTGTGCCAGTGACCATAATGTAGTCTTGAGTTTGGATCCCTTTGCAAAATGAACTGCATTAAACCCAGCTATGGTCAGTGTGTTTTGGAGGTAGAGGTCTCGGAACGGAATATTTGTGGGATGGATTTCAGAATTGATTTCCTGAGCATTGTGCTCGATTGTGTTTACAGCATAACAGCAACCATCATCCTCTTTCCTTTTCTCATGTTTAATCTTCTTCATGCTACTTAATAGACAATCACATCATTTCTACTCACTGCAGCTCAGAATAGGGTGAGTGTTTATTGGGTGCCTGAAGGGAACCAGACAAAAGTCATTTGAGGTGTATTCAGTTTAAATGCTTCAGTACTGAGTCAGTGATTACGATGACAGATGAAACAGCACGGTTTGTTTTGGTGAGGAAATAGCGTAGAATGGGGATCAATGATGGCATTTCAGCTTCTCATTCTTCTTGAAAATTCGATGGGCTTCATGCTGTTAATTTCCTGAGGCATGCAGGGGCTCCTCAGCTTGCTGTAAAGCAAGTAATTCCCAATAGCACTCAGGAAACAAAGATGCTGATTTACTGGTACTAAGAGACGTCTTATTGTTCTTTTCCAGCAATAATGTGTCTAAGTGCACTTTAGCGAAGTGCTACTGTTTTATATTAGATGGTGGCCTTGTTCATCGAGCCATTGGTTCCTTCAAGTTCCTCTAATAATCACAAAACAGCACAAAAATGCTGTTTTTTTAACTAACAGTGCTTCCTGCAGGACGTGCTGTCGTTTTCTGTGTGGGTTCAATGGTTAGCCTTGCTAATCTGGCTTTTCTATCATTTGATTTATTTTCACTTCTGTGGAAGGAGAGGGTGAAACTGCACCAAAGAAAATAAACAGAAATAATGGACGGGACGGGCGAAGCTTTCCACGAAGGGTTCAGGGTTGATTTGCAGGAGTTTAATGGATGTCGAAGCCAAAACCAACGGCTCGGTCGGATTTATTACGAGGGATACGTTTATAGGAAGTGGGTAATGCTCGAGACCTCAAGCATAAACTCCTTGGCCCCAGCCATTATTTAAAGTTTTGTGCTAAAGTGTTGGACGTGAAGTGGAGAGTAAACATCAGACATTACCTTTCCTACCACAGTCTCGGGCTATGGTTATTTTAGGCGAGTGAAATGGGATATGCCTAAATCCTAACTGTTTAGTGAATTAGCGAAGAAAATGTAGATGAAAGCCAGTTTGTGGTGAGCAGGGTTTTTTTTTCTGACTGCATATTAAGGGCCTCCTGGACCTCCTGGAGGGGTTCGTGTGGAGGAGATTGGCCCGAAGTCTGTAAGGCTGCTCTGGAGTCAGGGTGCAGACAACCTCAGCCCCATCTCCAAATACACCATCCAGTACCGAGAAACCAGAACACCGGAGGCAGAGTGGAAAGATGCATCTACCTGTGAGTACACCAGTCCTGCCTAAGAGGAGTTCTTCACTAATCCTAAAACTAAAAACTAAACTTACTAGCTGGGAGTTGAAGGCACTGAAAGAGATGATACAAGATGATCATGTTTGATATATTATTGTGTTTTTTATTTTTCAGACGCTTTGCAGAGGTGTCTTTTAAAAAAATACATAATTAAATGGTTGAGATGGCAAAAATAGATTCAGAGTGGTTTGGTGTGAAATTCTAGAGAAACTTGCACAGTCATAATTGTTCACAGTGGCAGTGATGGGAACCAGATGTCTGAAGAGTGTCCAATGCCTCTGAAAGCTCCCTCACAGAATAGACTAGTTGATGCTCTGACACATTGTTTTATGATAATTGTGTGGTGCTTTAGATTTCTCTATAATCAACCACTGCACAACAAACCACTCTGAATGACTCTGCTTACATCTCATTGACTGAAATGTTCAAGACAGGTGGAATTCCACTTGAACAGTGAAGCTGAGGTGGCTAGCCTTACCTCCAAAGTTCAATAAGGGCATTAGGAATTTGTTTTGGTGCCATATTTGTCATGCCTTTGAGTTCATGAAGTATTCATCCCTTGTCAACTTTGCTAGTTAAGTCTCCTAAAACACAGACTGCCCAACCTTGTATGTTCTTAGCCCCTTCCAATGTAGAAGGCAATGCAGAGACAGCCATGGTGCTTAATCTGATTCCCTGGACTGAATATGAGTTTCGGGTCATTGCTACAAACACTCTGGGAACGGGAGAGCCCAGCAACCCCTCACCCAAAACCAGAACGCAGGACGCTGGTATGTTCCTGGATTTCATTTTGTTATGGCATAAATACTATTGTTGGTTAACATCACTCTTTATATTTGAGGTCAAACTGTGACCAATAATACATTTCTGGCTTATGGAGCTTGCTTAGCACTGTTTTAGGGATCTCTGTGAAGTTAGTGTTTTCAGTTTATATGATACAGAGACTGCATTAAAAACAATCAGCTTTGTTGTTGCTGTATTTCTGATTTGGAATTAAGACTAGACTGTTGTCTGCCACTGTTAGCTGCAGTGTGTAGAAGCCCTTTGGAAATGCAGAGTCTCACCTTCCTCTCTTATTTTAGTTCCTGTGGTGGCACCCTCAGATGTAGGCGGAGGTGGGGGAACAAGTAGAGAGCTCATCATCACTTGGACGGTTGGTGCTGTTTTGTTTTGTGAATGCCTTTTGTTTGCTCCTGTGGAATATTTTCATTTTCAGTTACATTCTACGAAAGGCTTTATCTCACTGACTCCCTGATTTCTGTTGTGCCCTTCCAGCCTGTGGAGCCCCAGTACTACTATGGCAGCAACTTTGGTTACATCATTGCATTTAAGCCTGAAGATCAGTTTAAGTGGCGTCAAGTGACCGTCGCGGACCCTCAGGCCAGGCGTTACGTCCACAAAGACTCCTCCATTCGTCCTGCCACAAAGTTTGATGTGAAAGTGAAGGCCTTTAACAGTAAAGGAGAGGGACCTTACAGCCTCAACGCTACCATATACTCTGCTCAGGATGGTGGGTATCTGAGGCAGGCCTGCTGTCAGTTTGTGTGTAAACTCAGTGTTCTGTAGTATAGAGTCACAGCAACACCAAGGTGGGTTAAGCATTATCCCTTAGGACCAACTGATGTGTCACTGTTCATAATCACAAGCATAGCTGAGAAAGATTTCAGTCTTTCTGTAGGGAAAAGTTCTACAACAGACTTAGTCCATCCATTGCTCCACATAATCTGTTAGCCTCACTCATGTTCTTCAATGGGTGGTGTATCATTCTCAGCACTCACCATCATGTGGTGGAGAGGTGATGGATTGCGGGCTAACAACGATTGCAGAGAAATAGATGGACCACAGTCTGTAACTACAATGTGTTGCTATACAGTAAGTAGAGCTAATAAAAATGGACAATGGCTATAGACACAAGATGGTCTACTTCAAGTGGCTGGGTGTTTACATTCTGTAATATAAACCAAAACCATCAGCAATTTCAATTATACTGTAATATGGATGTATTTAGCCATACAGCTTACTACAAGTGGCATTACTATGTACATGTGAGGGCTAAGCTATTGGAAAGGCAATACATGAAGGGGTTTCTCAGGCCTGTGTAATCACTCATTCCCTCATTCAACACCATCACCTCCCAACAAATCCCAAAAAGTCCAAAGTCCTTATGATTAGTAGGCTCTCCTCTCGTCTAGTCCTGGGATTTACTCTGATCACTGTACACTGACATTAAGCTGATAATTCCAGCTGCGGGTATTCTAGACATTTAACCCACTTATTAACACACACTGAAAGACAACCATGACACCGCTCTGCCCCACATTCTTCCTTGCATCTCGAGGATCTGTCGCCCTGGTAACCCGCTGCGGTGTTAGTGGGAGCGCAGCTGAACACTCTTGACACATCCTTGGGGCCGAGCCCAGACAGAGTTTCAGCACAAGAGGAGCGGCGCCCACTGCAGATGTAGGGCAAGGCATGGGTCAGAGCTCATACAAGCAGAGAGAACGATTATAGTCCATGTTCTATAGCTTAAGTACACGTGACTTAATTGTTTAATTGGATATGCTGCATATGTTTCAAATCTTATATCTTATACCCAAACCTTCCGTAGTCAAAGTCCCTAAGTGTGTTTGTGATGTAATTCTCTCTCTTCCTGTGAATCTCCAGTTCCCTCAGAAGCCCCCACCAAGGTAGAGGCCAGATCTCTCTCTGCAACAGAGGCCATCGTATCGTGGTATCCAGTGATGCAGCAGACAGTAGAGGGCTATCAGGTGAGTGTTGTATGTACAGTACTGTGTGAGGGTGGTCCCTGTCCTTTCTTTATTTTCCAGTCAAAGTTAGCATCAAGTTAGTCACTGACATTCAGTTTGAAGAGAAAACATCTTAACTGCTTTCAGATGTCTTTCTCGTGAGCATCTAAAATGGCTAAAGGAATGTAAATAATAAAATAATGTAAATAATGTAAATAATAATCTTTAAACAGATATTAAAAGATGAAGGGTAGAAATCCAGTCCTCACATTAGTGCAAGGTCTGGTAGACCACCAAATCTTTCACCATCGGATAAACAGTACTCCACTCTTGCTGCAGATCTGAAAACATCCACAGATGTTTCTTTCCATCCTTCCACTGCGAGAAGACCACTAAGTGAGTCTGAAAGGATGTGTAGCTGTCAAGAAGCAGAAAGAACATTTGCATTAGAAATCAGAAAGTGATTTGATCTTGACAGCTGAACCCATAGTGTGTGATTATTTGCTAGCCATGCAGCTTTAGGTATTGGAGTTTTTAAAGAGAGGGTGGCCTTGTTCTCTATATGTTCGGTTTACATATACTGTTCTATCATAGCAACTGCCTGGTAGCATTAGCTAAATGTATGTTTGGCAGGTGCGATACTGGAAAAAGTCAATAGAGAATGAGGACACAGCACAGCGCATCTCCAGCAGAGAGAACCAGACACGGCTCGACAACATGAAGCCCGACTCGCATTATGTCATTAACGTGCGTGCATTCAATGGAGCAGGATACGGACCCCCCAGCCAACACTATGAGATCTACACAAAGAAAGCTCGTAAGTTCTGTTCTTTCATTAAACCTATTGCTTTCTCCATAAAGTTGTTCATCGATGGACTAGATAGTGAATCAAATACTGAGCTCCAGCACTTCAGATTTTCTTTACTTGCAGTACACAGAGCTCTCTTCCCAGATCTCATTTCTGTTATCTTATCAAGGTGGCTCATGTAAGTTTGCCTCTCCTTCCAGCTCCAAGTCGGCCTCCAAATATCATCAGCACCAAGTTGAGTTCCAGCGGGACATCGGTCAACATTGCCTGGGAGCATGTGGAGCCTTTGGCCAATGAGTCCAAAGTGGAGTGTTACAAGGTGTGTTACACTTAAGAGTTAGGTGGTAATGTCGCAGGGCAGTTTACTGAGACTGAATGAATGTTCTGCCTGTATTAAAACAGCTCCCCTACTTCACTAAGGTTAATATTTTATCGCTTGTTTAATGAATAGTTTGGAGGTACGAGAGCGATACCAGCACAGTAAGATTTGACAGGACTTATAATTTACTAAATAGTAACGGTAACATAGTTTTGCCTGAAAACTATAATTTTGAAAACCTTAAATTATGATTTACATTTGCCAAGATTGTTAAACTGAACCCAGCTGGCTGACTGCATCACTCCAGTTGTGCTGTGGAAGTTCATATGACTCAAACCTGCTCCTCCAGGTTCTGTACAGGCAGGAGGGCCAAACCACTGGGGTGCTTTACACCACAGGTAAGCAGTACATAGACCTGCCCATGCGCAAGGATGGAGATTACCTGGTGGAGGTGAGAGCACACAGTGAAGGTGGAGACGGAGCTGTAGCACAAGTGCGCATCTCAGGTAAGCTGTCCTCCTACAAGAATGCTGCATTAATTTGTCTATATAAATATAAATACAATTGATGTAAATGTTGGTCATTATTAGTCATTATTTCTGATATGGGGGTGGAATCAGACTGACAGCATTTCATCTGTTCACATTCACATTCACAACTGTTAAGTCCTCTCGTCCAGGGTCAGGTTAGAGGGCTTAGAGGTTTCCTCCTCCCTCTCTTTCATCTGAGCGTCTCTGGCTGAATCACATCCATAGCGAGGTGTCGCTGCAGTCATTTGTCAGTGTCAGGCACCTGTGGCCATGAACAGGTGCTGACAGGCTAAGGGAGAGAGAAAAGGCAGAGGGGGTATCATAATGATAGATGAGGCTCTCGCTCGCCAGCTGTACTCTGTGCCATGACTAGTTTTACATGATTTGTTGGTCCAACTTGAAAAATGACTTCAGTTTGTAACAAGCAAATCAATGAGGTTTATTCAACCGAACAACAGGAATGTGAATGAACAGTTCTTTCAATCAAAGTCATTTTTGAGTAAAACCTATTCAAATGTTTGTAACAAACTGAAGTGGATATTTGGTTGCACTTTTGTAGAAAACCTCAGTTACCACGTATATATCTACTCCCAAACACATTAGCTAACGATGAGGATTGGACTTTAGGTTGGTCAGTTTACTGTTCTGAGAAACCAGCAGATTTTTTGGAAAATGTTCTTATTGCAAATTCTTCTTTATTTAGGTTTTTCTAAGTAAGTGCTTCTCGAGAGCTACACATCCTTTAAGGCCAATGGTGCAATAGAAGTGTGAAGAGCAACACATGGAGTTTTTCAGATCTAAACAGCTAAAGGGCTTGATTTCCTCTCTCAGAGATAAAAGCTTAAAGTACGGTTTACCTGATGCTGAATTTGGTCACCGAGGTTACAATCAACAGTTTGGGAACATTGATCATCCGGCTGCAGATAAGTTAATAACATCCTCTACATAGAACCTAACATTTTTCCACATTGGGTATGTAGTTTCTGTATAAACTGCACCATTCATTCTGAGCATACTGGAAAGAAATTAAACATTCTGTAGCATCCTACTACTGGCTTGTTTGACTGTGGACACACGGTAGGCATGGCCTTATGTAGCAGTGAGTATGGAGCGACCCAGGTAGTGCCTGGCCATCAGTTTATTGGGGTGGTAGAGCAGCCCACCGTCTCTGTGGAACATGTGGCTGTCGATGACCTGCCTGCTACCTCAGCTGATCAGTAGTGCTAGGCTGTGGTCCCCAATAAAAGAGCTATCGTCTGTGTTTCTCACATCATAGTACATAGTATAGAGCATAAGATATAATAGAGGATATATGATAGGATATAATTTGGAACCTTTGCATACTTTTCTTGTTTGTGTGTCTTTGTTTAGGTGGAGGTGTCTTGGTGGCCCCATCTCTCACCCTCTGCGTCCTGCTCCTAGTTGCAGTGCTCAGTCTGGCACTCTGAATGTAGCGCCATCCCTCCTCTGCCTTCACTCCTATAGTGAAGAGGACTCTCACAGGATGACGCCTTACAGGACTCTTACTCCACAAACGCCGAAGCTCAACAATGTATATTCCCAACCTGGACTAAGCTTTGTGGGGAGAACAGACACTATAAATCCATGAAGTACAAGGACTTGGAGGATACTCTGCTTTCAGTATCGAGATTCCAAACATGGAAAAGCATCAAAGGAGTTGTCTCTTGTTCAGTATGCCTTACATAATCTCTTACCCTGATCTATTACTCCTGAGCTGCTTGTGGTAAAGAGTGATATCCACATTTCACAATTAGAACTAATGGGTTGTTTAAGTTCAGTCCCCATCTGATTGGCTGGCACCAAATTTTGGTTACCGAATTGATGAATGCGTAACGTTCCTTGTGCGGCTTACTCTTTTCTGCAAGTGATTTTTGACGAAAGGTTAGTGTAAGAGGGTCCGATAATTGTTTTCTATGTAATTTGCAAATCAGTGATACTCCCTTTTTTCCCCATTTCAAAACTAAAGCACATTCCTCCCCTAAAAGATACAGTCAAAGCAAACTCTTATCCCACTACCTGGACTCAATGCTCTAATTAAAGGTGACGCATAACAGACAATATAGCAATTTATTTCAAGCTAGTATATGTATATGCAATAATTTATAAGCTATCGATCTCTTAATATATTTCAATATATTATTTCTTTGCTCATATTAACATATCTCTAACAGAAAGATTATTTTACTTGAAGATATTTCAAAGCCCTTACACGAGAGTAAATGAGCAGCTGGAATTGAGATGTGTGCATGTCGGCTCTGGGTATAAGTGAGGATCACCAGGGGTGAAATAAAATTGTAAATTTATCATCATTGCTGACATTCTGTACCGAGGAGTAATATCGTGTTTGTATGTGTAATGTACGTGTAGAAAACATATCTAAACCATGGTTTTATACACAGACTAGACTCCTGCACACATACTTATACTATGCAGATGTATATGTATATGCGTAGGGTGTCTATGCGTGTGCGGACTATGGCGATTATGCACTGTGGCATGCCTGGGGCCATGTTCTCAAAGTATCTCTGGGTAGAAGTGATGTTCCACTGTCACTCTTAGCTTGGGAAACTCTGTGAATGCAGGCCAAGGCCAGGGTACTGCAGCGCTTTACAATTTCAACCACTGTCGTTAGTACTCATTGTCTAACCATGAATCAGACTGAGGCTGAAAACGGCTCTGCGGCTTTGTTTTGACTGTATCATTAGAAGCTCTGTATGAGTTGCAGGTGCTTTGTAAAGAATGTCGACATTTCATTTTCGGACCCATTCCTTTGCCTCCATTGCTTTTTAATCGTGTCACGTTCCAGGTAACAGTCGTATGGACTCAGTAGCAGTGCGACATGCTACAACGGCTAACTGCTTTGAGCTTTCATCATGTGAGGTGCAAAAACGAAAGAAAAACAAGCATTCCATACCCCAAATGAGGAAAAAGGTTTAACTGATTATTTAGTGTTTGTCTTTATATAGTGTCCTTTATGCTGAGGGAATATTATTTATGATGGCCTGCCTGTTGAAGCGTGAAGAATGAGTAGATGAGCCACAAATGGACTGAAGTGTTTAGTCATCATGTGTTTTGAGCTGAATGAGCTCTCAAATGAATTGCTAAATGCTATAACACGTCTGTGAGATACAGCTGTGAGAAAAGATTAGTGACTCCTTCAAAGTGATCCAGGTTCCTATGTAAATTCTATGTAAGTTGATTTCCCCTTTCAAACACACCTGCTTCATTGTCCTTTATTAATGATCAGGGTTTGTTGGTGAGCTAGAATCTAGAAGCCATGACTGCTTCTGGTCCTAACCTGTGATCTGATCTTATGATGTTCAATTATAATAATACATAAAAACAAACAAACAACACACAACCTTTCATAGCATCTTTTCCAAAAAATGGGCTTCATTCACCAAGTTCTTCTTAAAAGCCACTTGCACAGTTTTCATGAAGATTCTGACTTCTCACCAATGTTTTCATTTCTTTGGTAAGAAAGGAATCAAGAACACATGAATCTGGTGTAGGCTTTTTCACAAGGACAAATTTCAGGAAGGAAGTGAATGAGGCCCATTGGTTTAAACACTTAAGGTCATTGATGGAAAGGAGGGTAGGATGAATCCAGGCAGCAGAGTAGTCTAATTATGATACTCCCTCCACCATGTTTCAGCTAGAACGAGGCTGTGGTGTAGATCTTGTTTTTTGTTTTTCCACGGCTTTGTGTACATTTGCTATAAAGTTCTTCAGTCTCTTCTAGCCATAGGACATTGTTCCAGTGAGGCTGTGGAACCTCCAGGTGTTTTAGAGCCGTGGTTTCCTTCTTGCTAATGTTCATGAACACGTTTTAGTTCAGGACTTGCCTGCAAATCCTTGACTGTAACCCCAGGGTTCTTTTTCACTTGTCTGAAGGTTCTAGGCAAACCCTTGCAGTAATCTTTGTAGGACATCCACATCTAGAGAGAGTAGCATTGGTGCTGAACCTCTAGTCTCCAGTCTAAGCAGACAACTTTTCTGTTGGGATGTAAAGCAAGTGTTCTCTTACATTGCAGTGCAGGTCTGATAGGAACATGTGATGTTCCTTAATGATGGGTTCTACCTTAATTGACTCAGTTGATTAAGATCAGATCACATGCATTTCCAAAACAAACATTTTAAAAGGTGCGCTTTTCTCACAACTGTTTACTGAGATGCCCAGAATACTTGTCTTTTATTTGTTATTAATGTGTTTATGTGTCACTTATTTGACAACATTTTAGTTTGTTTAATTACAATGCTGCGTTTTGATATTTGCTCAGTCATATTTAAGGAAAATCCCCATCTGAAGATCAAAATGACTTCTAAGAAGTATTTCAGAATATACAGGAATATAGCCCTCTTTTAACAGCAGAGTGATGAGCATTTCTTCAGGTTTTTATCATTTATATTAATTATTGTTATTACTTTTCATTTATTACTATACTTGTATGGAACAGCATGTTGAATTTTGATCTCTCAGATGGACTGTCGCCTTAAATATGTATGACTTTTAGCCATTGCTTCAACATTTCGTGAGTAATATTCAATGACCACCACAAAGTGCTTTCTCTTTCCCAGTCTCCTTCAGGCAACAGAATCATCAACATTAAAAAAGAATAAAAAAAGTAAAAGTAAATAATAATAATAATAACACTTGCCAAATGCATGAATGCCTTTAACTTTTGCAGCCTACAATTGGAGGTGAAATGGAACACCCTGAAATGCATGATCTGGAAATGAATGGTTCGTTCCAGTCGCATTAGAGCGCCATAGCTACTCATTTGCGTTCAAGGTGACTCATGTAACTCAGCTTCTTCTGATCTGCCTCTGTCAGCCAATAAAATGTCTGTTCGGCCTGAATGGCGAGCTCTCTTTGTCAGAGACAATGTAGATAAAGCCTAACCCATGAGTCATTCAAGCCATTCTTCTGAATTAAAGTTTATAGAGACAAAACCAACATGACTCTGATGTGTTATCACTGGACTTCAGGTGCACATACTCCAGCATGTAACATAATACAGCATGAAATGAGGGTAACTACTGGCTCGATTAGACTTTTTCTTTAATCCCTAGTTTGGCAAACAAACAGTCCACCACACATCATGCATGTTAAGTGAAGAGTGCTGACCTCTCATACCCCTCCAGACTATGGACAAAGGGTTTTAGATGTTTAAGCTTCTTTCAGACCCCACTGTTGCAGTGGATTAGTGTAGATGTTTTTATGTTAAGCAGTATTTACTCCCAATATGAATTCCCAATTTCTGAAATTAGCATTACACATAAGTCTCCGGTAGAAGGCATCCTCTGCTATCATCATACCCTCGCCTTGATTACGTACCATGTTTTGTCATTACATAGATCACTCTTTCTCATCACACTAATACCTATTGCCTAGTCTTGTCCAGACTCTACCTTGGTTATAATATTTTTCTTGCCTTGAAAGTCACAATAAATATTCCCTGATTACTCTTCGGTATTGGAATCTAGGCTTACAGGAACTAGACTAAATTATTAGGTTTATCATTTATCTACACTGTTTTTTTTACGTTATTCACTAAAACAACACAGTTAACGCTAGTCTTTGACTCCATTGTATTTTGTTAGGTAAACAGATTTTAAAAAACCTACTTGTTTACTCACTGAATACTAATGAGTTTACTCAGTTACTATTTTATTTAACACAGACTCTGTTAATACACTTATCAACAAAACGTTGCACCCAGAATTAAGTGGCAAAGGACAGAAGACGGCACACATCAGTGCCATGAAGGATCAGGAAGAACTACATAAACCATGGAGAGAGAGAACTGACTAACTGTCCGACATCCGCAGATTGACACAACAGCCATGACTGCAGACATTTAAGCAAGCAGTGTTGGCCTCCATGGGTCATTCTGTTAGTGCCAGCACCATTGACACACAGCTACACAATACATGACTACATGCACGCAGACCTCGCAATGGTGTCGTGCCAGACTGTCATGAAGCGACTCAAAATGGCAGCCGGTCCTCTTCAGTGACGAGTCCCACTTTTGTCTTGGTGGCACCGTGGTCAGCGCCAGGATGAATGGTTTGTTGTCATGTGTCACATGTCCAGAAGGCTTGGTGTCACCGCACCTCCAAGCTGTACTTGAACTAGTGTGGTCAGAATTTAGGCCTCCTTAGAGTACAGAGACAAGACAGTTAAACAGTCACTGTCCTCTGACCAGGGCTGTATGCTGGTAATTGTGTTTTATTTTTTTATTTTTTTATTCTGTACACTGTTTGATGCTATAGACCACAGTATTCTGCTAGGAGGCTCGAATATCACTCTGCTGCCTCAATGTCTAAAGGACTGACAGCTATCCGTTTATAGATGGTAAAACTGTGGTCACTCTGCTGTAAGTGTAATAGTGAAGTATGGTGTCCCACAAGGTTATACTTTAGGACCAGTTTTCTTATTTAACTGCTGTGAAGGACAAAATAATATGATCCAATAATCACAAAAAGAAAATACAGTACTCTCCGTTGAGTCCTTCCTCCTTCCTAGATCAGACTATTTTTTTCCCCCGGTCTTTGTGATTTCTGTGGCTTCTCATTTGCAAATGTAAAAATCCTGATAGCATTACTCTAATTATCACTTAATGCTCATATGAGGAACATAACGTTCTTCTATGTTATCTACTTGTCACATGATGCAGATAAACTAGCTAATGACTTAATGAGCCTTAGGTTCAGCTGATGCCCAACTATCTGGATGGTTTGATGGATGCCGCAGATTGCAACCACATAGCCCTTATTAATTGACTGCTCAAAACTGCTCAAATCTACAATACACTACTAAAGCCCATGAAGCCAATATTCCAATATTCATGCCATGCAGTACGGGACTGAACGTCATGCCTTCTGTTACATTACGCCTGCTCTGATCATGTAGTAAAGGCTTTTTGTCTGTGTGTTTGTCTCATTTGAAACCCTACTTGTGTATTTGAACCCTTGTTAAACAGACTTTCTTTTTAGCAGCTGGGTGCAGCTCATGCCTCAGGGTGCCTCCAAGTGTGTGCTACTTCCTGGTTTCAGTCTTTTGGCTGTTATAGCTAAGCCTGCTGGAGTCTCTGATTGCACTATAATCATTATATACACACTGTGTTGAATATGATGGCAGAGGAGGATGCTGATGTGGGGCTGCTATGGATCTATTGACTGCTTCAAGGCAATCTGGAAGTGTCATTTGCCCTCCTGCTGCAAGGAGAAGCTTCATCTTGGATGCCCCAGAGCTTTTACTGAACAGTTTCCACATTTTACTTGACATTACTTGCAACCTCAAATCAGAAATTGTTAGTACCGTATGGAAAACGCAAATAAGGAATTGCAGTGTCCAACATGTACTTGGCGATACTTTATTGCAGACAGTATAAACCCAAGATATTTTAGGTAATGTTTTCTCCATTTAATTGTCATTTGTTAATGTACACTTATTCTGATTTGTCGACCACAATACACTGAGTGGCTGTCTATCCCAGACGTCTCAGAGCCCAGAGAGGTCAACGCTGCTTCTGGACATGGTTAACATCAGGCTTAGTAAGGCACAGTAAATTTTTAGGTGCCATTTGTGAATGTAACTTGCAGTGCTTAATAAAGGCTTGCCAAAGTTATCCCTTGGCCATTATATCAACTATTGCTGAATGATGGTTCTTGATGCAGTGCTGTCTGAGCCACTGGAGAGATGTGTTGCTGCCATCAAGTCCTAAATGAGTTGGTCATGAAATGATAACATCTGAAACATGTTCTATGTACTACCGTGAATAAAATAGGAGTCTGTGAGATTTACAAATCACAGCATCATAGCACACTTTACACCGTGTCCCAACTATTTTGGAAACTGGGTTGTAAAAAATGTATTAGACAAACATGAAATATCTTGCGTTGGATGTTTTAAAATGAAACAACAACAAAATGTGAGGAATAAAAAGGTTCCTGTTGCATTGTGGGACAATAGTGTCCATTATAACCGCACTCAAAAATCAGCTGGTTAGATGTGCACTGTGTATTTTTGAGCATACTCAACTTTTCTCACTTACTACATACTAGTTATGTAGTTTGTGAGTAATATTCAATGACCACCACAAAGTGCTTTCTCTTTTCCATTTCCCATTCAGGCAACAGAATCATCAACATTAAAAAATAATTTTAAAAAAAGTAAAAGTAAATAATAATAATAATAATAATAATAACACTTGCCAAATGCATGAATGCCTTTAACTTTTGCAGCCTACAATTGGAGGTGAAATGGAACATCCTGAACTGCATGATCTGGAAATGAACTACAAAAAAACTAGTTATTATTAGTGTGCAGTTGGGACACAACCTTTATGGGTGATATATACTGGGGACCTCTAGCTTGTATGACGTGGTCCTACAGTGAAACCCAAACTGACGCCTCCAGATGCTCGGTGTCACCCAGAGCAGAATCAGCTACAGCAGAGGTTTACATGCTCTGAGGTTTAGGAGGTTTAAGCTTTTGCAGTTACAAAATGCAGAGTCCTAAGGGCATGCTCACATAACCGGGCTGAAGTACCACGTGTCTGACATTTATAAATCTGACCTGCGCCGCGTTCACTGTAACTAGACAGCTGCGCTGCCCAGCTGGACAACACTTATCAACTCACGAGGTGCTGCGCATGCTCAGTACAGTTCCGTACATTTAACTACTAATTTAATAAACTGAGGAATTAATAATGTATAAAGTTAATTCAAATCAAAATATCAAGTTTATCCGCTACCTGTTTTTAGTGAACTAGCTGCATCATTGTAGAGCGCGTCTCCGCAGAGGAAACTGTGCTGAGGACAGTGTGTGGTAAACAGCGCACTCTAGTGGACTGGCAGACGACAGACCGCCCGCTTCCTGTAGACCGACTGTTTAATGGCCCTTTACTTCTATTTGGACTACTGCACACAACGACTCAGCTCTGGGTCTGCTGGCGATAACTCATGAACAGTGAGGCGAGTTGAATGAGGCTGGTTGTAACATCCGTGTGCTTATTCTCCTCCCACCTCCATCATCTCCAGGAGGAGCAGGAGAGGGGGAGGAGGAGAGCCAGGCCTCTGCTGCAGCTCAGCAGAGGCACAGAATGGGCTCCTACACGGCGGGCAGAGAGTTTGGTTCAGTGAGAGTGAAGATGTGGCCCACAGTTCCAAAGCGAGGAGACACTGTGGTGGACCAGCCAGACTCTCTTCTTCTTCTTCTTCACGAAGGGCAGACCCAAGCTGAGAGCTCCCAGCAGGAGCAGCTGAAGAAATGCTTGTTGGACAGGAATGCAGGCGACTCTCAGCAGGTAGGTCTTGTTTCTCACATCCCATCACACCCTGCTGTTTACTTTATTTTGATCATCATTATTATTAATCTTGTTCATTTATTTATTTTTGGCTGCAGAAGTCTTTCCCAGAAGTAGGAGAAGCAGAGCTCTTTACAGTGACTCTCCACAGAGAAAACCACTTACTTGGATTCAGAGTTGTAGGAGGAGAAGCTGAGCAGGTACATCATCTCTAAGCCAGATTCACCTGTATGTGTGGGTGTCTAGTTACTGGTCTAGTTAGACTCTAATATTGACATGACATTACTAATAAGGCCTTTATTTTCCTGTCTCCAGACAAGCCCCGGAGCAGCAGGTATATTTGTATCTCATGTCACAGCAGGAGGACCAGCAGACAGAGAGGATGGTCTTCAGGTTCTGGACAGGCTGATGAAGGTGAGTCAGACGTTGCTCTCAGACTGGGAACTGAGTGACGTCCTCAGGAGGGACAGTCTTTATCCATGTATTGTGTTCATTTACAATGCGTCAGACACTGATCAGGACAAACAGACGGACAGGTGTAAGAGGATATTTGGCTGCAACAGTAAAGTAAACATACAGTGCAACGATATCTGATCGCATAAAGTGTAGAATACAGGGTTAGCTGGAGCGTTCTGCTTCCACAACACTGAATGTCACATTACTGAGTTAATGTGAAAACCTGAACATGGGTATAGAACAGCATACACTTGGAGGTGCTATATGGGCAATGGTGGACACATACTTTCCTTGAGTATCAGCTTTTCAGGTTCTTACTTTGAAGCATAGCGAAGTTGAATATTAAAAGTTGAGATACATTTTGCCCTCTTAAAAGTGATAGGCACATTGTGTTCATCACAGGGAAAAACAACCACAGTAAACTGTTTCTACTAGGTCTGCACGATATTGGAAACAAATCCTGACACTGCAGGTTTATCCCTGTGATGGACACTATATTGCGTTGTGAAAGAGTATTCAGGAAATTTCACCCGATGACATAAAGAGCATTATTTAAAACCAATTATTCACAGTAAATTGGTTTATGGTTGTTTTTCTAGAGCTTTAAAGCTCTATAATCATATTCAGCCCAGCAAACACAAAAGCAGGTGAGCGCTGTGTCTACTCTTCTACTCATATCTCAGAAACTGTAAATCAGAGTCCAGCAACACATTTTTGTTTTGTATCAAGCAGCAAGCAAGTTGTAGCATCGCATCATTGATTTATTAATGTTTTACTTAACATTGCACCGTGTGAGTTTTGGCACATGCACACATTGTGATGCAGATGCTGAAATGATGTACTGTGCAGCCATAATTTCTACAGTGTCAGTCGTTTTCAAAGTGCCTGCTGCATTTTTTGATCGGTTAAACTTGGTGGTTGTAATGGTGGTGACCCCAGAGCACCCATGACCATGTTTTTAAGCGTCAGAGATTTTTGAAAGGAAGAAAATCTCACGTACTTGTGTTAGCTGTGTTTGCCACACAACCACATCAGTGCCTTCAGAAATGGTTGTTCAACCTGAGCATGCATGTCGAGGTTTGTGAGCATTTGTTTAATTACAGTAAACTTTGGAACCATGTTGTCTCAGCTTGTAGTAGCTGCATTTTTTATGCTATTGTCAAAGGACTTCTTATGGTTTTGCCTGTCTAGCTGTTGTATTGAGACCAAAGCTATGTCTCAACTGGTTTTCAAACGAACTGGTGAACTTGTATGGGAAGCAGTTAGGACATAAAGCAAGACACGGTAGATTTGCAGTTTGAACCTTAACAACAAAAGTTTTGTGCAAAGGTTTGGGCATGCCTGTTCAGAAGAAACACATAACCTGTTCTGCAAATGTTAATGTGTAGTTTCTATATATTTGGTGACAGGTATTATGGCATGCAAATAACGCCTCTTCAGTCACAGAACTTTATCAGTACAAACATCTGCTTGGAGTTAACTCTGACCTAAACACCTTATCTCGCCATAAGTGCTACCATTATGTGGATCTGTTCTACTTTGTGCTTGTGTGTTAGCCGGTAGCACAGGAAATGCTGCACGGTAAGATGAAAAAATTCCACTAAATATCAGAAACATATGGAAGCAGTAGTGTGTCTAAACGTTTGCACACGCCACGTTACTGTTTTGTTGTAGCTGTCTTTAAAGTTACCGAATATAAATCACTGCTGTGTCCGAACATTTGCAGAATTAAGAGTGTATTCAGAAGTTAAGCTGGGTAAGTAGGTTTCTGCCAGTGGAACACTATATGCTGTTACATATATACAGTAAAATTCTATAAAAATTCTTTTTAGTAAGAAACTGGCCCAAAGCAGTAAGGCCATGCATAACTGCAGACCTAAAGTACTGTATATTGTATAGTGTAGTCTAAGGCAGACTGAATCTCCGCTCGTAGTTGGATCCAAAAGCTCTTGGAATTAGAGTATTTACACAAGAAGGCTAAGCTGTGACTTATTTCCTGCTGAAGCATATCCTCATGTGGTATCACTAGCGCGGTTAAAGTTTAATGCGTTCGGTCTGCTTATCTTTATGGGTTTCTCCATGTTTCAGATTTTATTTGTGGATAGAGATATTTGTGTGGTCAGGCTTTTGAGGCTCAACCCTGCTTTCCTAATTTACAGTAACTGTAAAGGCCTTCTGACTGCAGACTCTTGTTGTTGTAGGGTATGTGCCAGTTGCTGAGCTGTGTTTCTGGTTTTGATGGGACGTGAAATTTCCTTGCATGGCTAACATCACAGAATCCAGTCTGTATTAGTCTTGAGCCAACTGTCAGCTGCTGTTAATACATGCATATGGGCCTTGATTCATTACATGAAACACTGAGTGCTGATATCCTGAGAAGTTCTAATAATAACGTAAATTATATTCTTTACTGACAGAGATGAGATTAGCATTATTCACTGTTATCAGGGAGTTGCAGTGGCAATGTATGGGAATGGTCATTAAACCTCAGAAATGTTCATTGGATAGATTTGCAGCACCTCTTGTGAAACCAGATATACTGGCCTATTAAACAGCCTGAAGCACCCAAACTTGGAAGTACAATTATGCCACCGGTTTAAGAGACTCTGTTTAAATACGAGTACCTCAGTGGATATTATAAGTATTCAAAAACTCAAAACAAAGATGACAGTGATTTATTATCATTTAGACATTCAGTAAGACAAGCTTCCACTCACTACTGATGTGTTCCATAAAGCTCCTCTTCCTCCATTTCTGATGTGTCCTTCGGCATGTAACGAGTTTCTGAGACACACAAGATATAATTCTGTATGTAATAACTCTGGAGAGTGTAGCACTACTTTATTTTCACCTCATAACACAAACTATGACAAGAGAAGATTGTGCCGTGACCGAGTAAGAGTAAGATTTATGGCCCTGGTTTTCTGGTAGGATTATTAGATTTCTGAAGCAGGAGTGAGAACAAAAAGATGATTGCTGATAAACCAGAGTCTGTTTTTCTCCACCGTGGATTTTGTGGGTTAGCAAATGAAAGCTGTCGCTTTGGGTTTTCATCAAGTTGTAACAGCTGATTTTCTGCTCCGGCAAATGTTATCAAGCACAAATGAGAATGCATTCCTCTGGAATAGCTTTCTGAGCCCATGTACTTAGTCACAGATAACTGGCCTGTGATTTATAAAATTATTGTTGGTGGAATGTGGTTTTCTAGCACTTTCTCAGAGATAACTGAATCAGCTTATCAAGAGCATACAAGCAGTTTTACATTCTGATCTACAGGTGTAGGAGCAGTGTTGTGAATGTAGAGGGGAGTGGTTTTCATTAGAGGGCTGGAATAAGAAAAGGTGTCTGTTTAGAGGCCACCTGTGTGCTGTTTCTTATGGAAAGTCGGCTTTGTATTATTCATTCACTCAAACATTCATTCATTCATTCATTCATTCATTCACTTTTACCTATGACTAGGCCCGTCATGATTGAGTTACTCCCTGCTGCCCTCTACATTGTTTTAACTGCAGTCGGAAGATTAGTTGTATATTAGACCTGTGATGTGTCCTAATATAGGTGCCTATAATACAGGTGGATATGTTATTAACTGCTGCGTATATAGCAGGGGAACCGTATGATGGTGGAGAAGTTGTATGTGCTGTCCTTTGTGTTCTTGTGAGCTTACTCTCAGGTACTTTGCCTTGTATATAATTGTTTGACAACAACAGTAGCTATTCAGGCTATCAGTTTAAATCTGGATTTTTATCTTTTGCTTTTGATAAATTTCATCAGCCTTTGCGTATAGTCAACAGTTTGCCGGGTTGAGATACTTGGCAAAGTGTGTGCTCATTTTGAAGGTGATGCCAGCAACACATTTTTTAAAATTGGGACAGAGAGGACAAAAGATCTGCGTGCATCTAAATGCTGTATACTGTATCGTTGAGGCTTTGCTTACTGAAAGTCATGGGATGAAAGCAGCAAAGAGGAAGTACATCCTCAGTTAGAGCTGGAAAACATCACCACCTTAGCTAGAAACTGGAAACATACTTTCACTTAGCTTAAAGCTGAGAACACTCCCCCTCGTTTTCCACCAAAGCAAAACTCCACAACCCCCACCTGTGTTTTAGCCCTTCAGAATCCCTGTCCAGTCAACATCACAGCATAAACATTTCCTCCACATAAACACCCCCCTCACCATAAGTAGAGGAGTAGCTGCGTGTAAAGAGAGTAACACCATGAACCTCATGAAAAACCAACAAATACAACATATTATGATTCCCAAGTTGGGTGCAGCCTCCAGGTGTTGCCTGTGGTATCCTAGCAACCATACCACATATTTATAGGTTATTGTAGTAATCTAGTGCTACCAGCATTAAAACTAGGAAGCTGAAGTCAACTTCCTGTCTGCCAGCTCCTTGTTCGAATTGTCTTCTTCCACCTTAAATGGTGCATCACCAGCTACAATATTTAAGGTGGAATAGGAAAAATGTTAATGCTCATCAGTCCTTATCAGTTAATGTTCCCAGCATTAAAAGAATAATATATATATTTTTTGTAGCCCAAGTCAGTTTCATGTTGTTAATGTTGTAGGGACATTACCCTTTTCAATTTGAATGGTTTCTTGTTCGTTTCTACCTTTTCGTGTCATGTCTTTCTTATGAAGAAAAGTATGAATAAGTGTATCAATAAGCGGTATCAGTAACAATATTGGGATCAATAAATCTTTAACCATTTCCATTCATAATAATAAACGAGGCAATGAAAGATTGCTTCTGTGGGAGGCTGAATAAAGACTCCTCATTTAGGAGAAACAAAGGGGGTGAAGCTCTAATATCAAGACCTAGTGCATCAGACAGACCTGAGGCTAGCTATAGCAGGGCAGTCCTAAGACATGTGCCAACTGCTTTGTTACTGCATATATTAGTTTTTGATTAATTTGATGTTGCTTTAAAGTGATAAAGAGGAAATGGTTTCCCCCTGACTCTTATCCCAGTCAAAGGGTAGTAGCAGCAGCAGCTCATGATCTCTCACAGCACAAGCAGAGACTTTCTCAGGGGTCCGCGAGAGCAATTACTAATTTGTACATGAAGATGCGCCTCTACCAGCTGACAAGTATTTGTTTAAGGGATGAATAGATTAGGAGAATTACCATGTGGAATTTGAACTACAGGAACTGTTTCCTCATATTCACTGCGTTGTTCAGGTGCTGTGTGCTGAAGTGTAGGCTTTGAACCTGTGTTTAAACAGTGGCTTACTTCCTGCACCCTGGAATGAAGGGCAGCTTATAGAGTTCTGGAAATCTGACTGGTCCATGTTTTCTCCTATCCAAACCTTTTTACTGTATATATGAGTCTTTCAAATGTATGATTGTGGAATTTATGGATTGTCTAATTATGTATTTAAGCATTATGTCGGATTTATGAATTCTACCACTGTTCACACCTCGTAAAGGGTTATACCATGTTAAAGTTTGATGTGGTATTCTGCTGGAATGGCAAGGTTTTTATGAGGAATGTTGTGCCTTGATACAGCAATGAAGCATATTAATCACCATGCACACTGAAATATGAAGGTATAAAGTGAAATGTGAACACAACAGAGATCCTTTTATTTCTATGAGGTCCTTTTCTCTTATTTTTAAACCTGGACGTGAGTGGGGAAAGGGCCCACATTCCGAAAGTGCAGATGAATGTTTCTTCTAGTGCTTTAGGCTGTGTGGTCCCCACCTCATTTGATTATTTCAACATTATTTCAGTATTAACTTGGGTGTTATTTTCATGGAACATGGGGTCACTCTTGAAGGTATAATTGAGGGGGTCTCAGAGGGAGATTAAAGCTGTAGGAGTAAGGGTCGGGTGGTTGTTTTTGGCAGGTGTGCTATTGATTCTGTGGACTCGTTTCCCTCTGCCCACATGTTCAGGAGCGTGCTGTTTTAGGCAGGAAGCGTGAAGCAGGAAATGGTCTGCTATGTTCCAGCATGCCACCATGCCTGTTTAGAGAGGCTAAATCTGGAGCTGTGGCTTTGCTATATTTCAGGGTACTAAGGAAATTTCTGGTCAGTGGTTAGAAAAAGGAGGTCAGATTGTTAAACAGTGCATGTGGCCATTAATCAAGATGAATTGGAGTATTGATCAGGAGTGACTCGCTTTGAATGGTGATTTATAAAGGGATATGTTCATTACATGAGTACATGGTAAGCATGTAATCACACACAGGCTTAATCCCCATCCTTACTAATACTTGTTCTTATCCCCTTGACGACTAGGCCTGTTATTCACTTCCTACTTCAGCAACTTCCGTGGATTTCTGGTAATTACTAGAGACCAATCGGGGTTATGGGTCTTCCTCTAAACCTAATTAAGTAGAATTAACTCCTGTTAATGCAGTTTTGCAGTAGTGTAGAAGTCTGGCTCAGATTGTATAGGGAGGTCATGATCGGGTGCCTGTATTTCTAGGTGTTGAAAACTGTGCTGAGCAGGTGTTTGGTGATATTAGAAGAATTGGGTTCTCTCCCTGCAGCTTTGCCAAGTTCAGCGGACCAAATACAGCCGTGAGATTGTCTTTGCTACTGCTGGTTTCATTTTAAGAAGTGCTATTACAAAGCAGAGCAGAAACGATTCTGACAAAGTGAGTAAACACAGATTTTCCTTTAGGCCTGTGCTCTCACTTTCACAGCGTCAATGCACAAAGACAAAGAGTGTGATGTGTGTCTAGGCCCTACTGTGTGGGATGATGCTGGAAGTGTTAGAATCACTACAGTTCACAGGATATTTGTGGGACATCGTATGTGTATGTGAGGGAGTCGAGTTCAAATGCACTTCATATAGGCCGTCCATATGAAGGGCCTTCTCTAACAAAATTGATCACAATTATTTTAGCTGATGGCAGTTTATTTTCCATCATGCTATTTGCACCAACACTGTGAATTTGGTACACTTTTATTCATTCTAGTGAGACAAAAGCACATTTACAGGAAGACCCGTCTTACAAAGACAAGAAATGTTCTCAAATCTGACAGGTGCTATAACACCTTTAGAGGGCAGTAGTGAGTAGCTTGGCTTGTCTAACCCTTTAATGTTCTGCTTTACCATTTGGTACAGCATATTTTGAGTCAATATATCTTAATGGAGAAGGCGTTGAACTTAACTCAGGTTGATTGCGCCAGCTCTATCAAAACAAACAGAAGTACATGGCACAGGGCAACAAAAGGTGCATGGGAATGACAAGACAGAAACGGTAAACCAGAAAAACATAGATAAAAAGCTTCTTTTTTTTTTTTTTTTTTTTGCATGGTGTTGTTTCAGATGTTTTGATTTGTTTTAGTTATAAGTATAACCAAAATCTTGTTTTTATTGCAGTCATCTGGAAAAGGCATACGTAAACCACGCATTACCAAACAGCTTTAAGCTAAAGGTGTCTCTGCTAAGCTAATGTCATTACACTTGGCTACTTGCTTTGTTATTATGGCACTGTAACAAATAAAAATTACATAATAAAAAAAAATATATTTTTTCTCGGTGAGGTCGTTAAAGGGTTCAGCTCCATCTGCGCGTGTTGTCAGTTAGGAGCCATTTAGAATCAATAGCTATGACATGAGGTTGCTATTCAGCCAGTCTGAAGGGAAAAAACAAAACAAAAAAAAAACATTTGTATTAAAACAGGCAGTTATTTAGATGGCAAGTAATTGCTGGCTAAAATGTCTTGATCATGACTGAACTATCTGTATAAGTGTGGTAATTACTGAACCAAATATGATGCATAGAGAAAACGTATTTACCCTGCTGTAGGAAATCCAAACCCTATTGCCCAATATGTAGATAATTCCATTCAATACTCTAGCCTTGATAATGTGTTTGTTTTTGCCTTTAGGTGAATCAAATTCTTATGTGATTCAAGTGGATCGCTTGTAAAGCTCAAGCCCCAAGTGTTATCTAGAATGGGAATGTACAAAAAAACAAACAAACATTGTGCCTCGTTCACCAACCGTTCTTAAGAAGAAAATTTTCCCTAATACCCACAATGCAGCTTTCAAGAAGTTTCTGATTTCACCCATGTTTCCACAGTTGGGTGACATGAAGGCGGAGACCAGGAGGAGCCAAAATAAACAAAGTTGGAAAATGGTAAATGGCAGGAATGTAAGGCAAGGTAAACAAAAACAGGCAGGGAGGGAAACGGGGCAAGGCATGACAGAACCCCTTGTTACTGTGCAGGCCCAGGGGAGAGGCCAGGTACAAGACTAAAACAAGGGATGACGACCTAAACAGGACACTGGATAAGGAACTGGACATGACACGGGATAGGACACTGGACAGGAAACCTAACAGGAGATAAGAAGGGAAACTGGACAGAAGACTAGACAGGAGACAGGCTTGGGAACAAACAGAAGACTGGCCCGGGGAATAGACAGGGATCTGAGACTGGACAGGAGAACAGGACACAGTAGACGAGACGAAGGGCTGAACTAATGACGATAAAGGAACAGGAACGGAACTGATGATGAGGACAAGGATGGAGAAGTTAACAGGAACAGATACAGACAAGCCTATGAATAGGGAACTGAAACACTGACAGTGACGGGTAATTAGACATACACGGTCACTGGGACAAACACAAAACCAAGAACAGGGCATACACAGGTACACACAGGGAGGAAATGCAACAAGAATTATAAGGCAAGGCAGGGAACTGAAACGGCGACTGGGCTTGAAACTGAAAAGGTTGGGTGGCTGGGCAGGCAGGCAGTGGCGAGGGCGTCCGAGCTGAGAAATGCGGCTGGGCAGGAAGGCAGATGTCTGGGCGTGGGGCAGCAGCCATTTCCTGGGCAGCAGCCGCTACACAGCCACGTCCTGGGCTCCTGCATGGACATGCATGGCGGCTGAAGAAAGCCCAGCTGAAGACTTGGCGGCAGCAGACATCAGATCAGGGCAGAGAGAGAGGCTGGCAGACCAGGGCACACAGAATTTGTGCTAATTCTGTATAAATAAAGGCAGTTGTTCAATCTCCTATATGTAATATACACAGACTGCATTGCAGCATAATTTATTATGACAACATGTCATATTTCCCTTTTATGTATTTTGCAGGACCGGACAGACCGAATATTTTGGCTGAGTATTTTGAGCTGTTCCACTTGGTGAGAAATGGAGCAGGAAGTGTAATGGGTTGTAGTAAAGAATAGCATTTTTGTTCCAGTGCAGCTTTTTAGCCGATAATAGCTGATAACTGGATAGGAAGAAATCTGCGTGCTGAAGGAATGAATATTCTGTTTCCTTTTTAGGAAGTGTGTGTGCCTACATATGCCAAAGGGTCTATGTTTTTACTTTGGGTGGTGTGCATTAGCTTCTCAGTGCTTCATTTGGAGCTAATTAACATTGAGTGTGCTGATTAAAATCTGCTGGTGACCACACGCAAATATTCCTGTGCAGCTTTGCACACACATGTGCCGCACCTGCAGCATTTACACATTATTAATGCTGCCAGCCCCAATTAGGGCATTTATCATATCAAAGCAAACAACTGGGACCTGCGTGCACGCGAGAGATTAGATTTAGTTATAGGAAAAACCCATCTGGGGCAGAAATCTCATTTTAACTGCAGCCCTCTGGTAAAGGCATACCTAGCAGGAGCTAGCAGAGGGAAAATGAACTGAACAATGGCCAGTATGGAAAGTTATGTACATTAATATGTGTATTGAGTAGGAGTTAGTCAGCTAGGGGTGCAGTTTAACAAGTTAACTTGGGAACTGATGGCTATCCTAAATATTGAGAGTTATACTCAGGCTTCATGATGCATCGATCTTAAGGATGGTAATTCCACTCGACCAATTTTAGAGTGTTACACTGATCAAATTAGAGATATCAAAAGAGTTCCCTAAAAATTATTTCAATGGATGCTTTTTTGGAGAGCAATCTTTGTAAGGGGAAAAACATTTTTAAAGTTCCTTTAAAGAACCTCATAACGTGAAGGTTCTAGGTAAAAAAGGTAACTTTTTTTTAGGTTTAAAATGTTCTTCACACAAAAACAAACCTATTTCTAATAGTGTTAATTTCATGGCATCGCTCAACGAACCCTATGTGGCTATTTTAGGGAGCCCATGTCATGGAACATTGTATTTTTATTGATATTCTTTAATAGAAGGTTTTGGGGTAACTCAGTAACACAGTTAAAGTTCCATTCAAGCCCTAGTCAAAACAGTCCATGCATGGAAGTGGCCCAGACTGGCCAGACTGGTTTTTGTATGAGCCTAAATGCAGACCACCAATTACAACAGAGTGCATGTACATATCACATATGTCTTAAAGGCACAGTAACCAAAAAAAAAGCCTGTTTTAGGGATACCAAGGGGCTGAAAATGCTCATGACAGAATAAATTATGACAGTTACTGGTGTGTATATATATGATAGCATTCAATACCAATCAAAACCTGATGTGATGTGTCAAGTCTGCCTTTAGTCCAACATGAAAACTGCTTCCAGTTAGATCATTTCAGGACAGGTAGCCAAGGAAAAGTAAACAGCTGTTAATGCACTGAGGAGGAGGATGAATCTAAATCTTTTCAAGCTGGTTGGTATATTCCTATATGTAAATAGGTCACATTTAAGTGTTTAAGAAATCTGATTTAATCAGATTACGGTGAGGCATTGAATAATTTCCTAAAAAGGATTCTTGTACCCGCACAGTTGTGATTTAGACTATGCTTTGTAGGATACGGTTAATGTTAAGTATAAAGCGGTGCTTTACTATAACACATGCAGTGAACAGTTAAACTGGAGCATGTGGAAAGAACCACTAATATTGAAATGTACCACAGCTGTGGTAGACAGTATCAGAGGCTTAAGGGCTATGCTTCATTTAAGAGATGTCCACATAGGCAGGCAGTCTTCTGCTGTTTTATGAGAAGTACGTCTGACTTCTAAGGGGAAAACAAATCCTGTTTTCTTGATAGTTCTTATAGCTGAAAATAAACTCTACAGTTATCCTCTGCTTGACGGATGTCAGTCAGCGAGCGTGTGCAGACGATGCAGAACGTTGATTGATTGATGGTAAACATCATACTGACAGCAGTACCTGCCGAGCGGCACTCTTCTTAAAGCTAAAGTCTGCAGTCTTCTCATATTTAGATTTCTGTGAAGTGGTGAGTTCTGCAGTTTTCCTGTCTATTATCATCAGCTGAATGTGATGGTGCATTTTATAGGACGGTTGGAGCATCGCTGATGCCTCCGGGGAATTTGTTCAGTGCTTCTGCCTGTATAATGTTTGTAAAGTGAACGCATGCGTGTGTGTGCTCATATCAGGAAAGACAGTGGGCTGTATTCTTTTGAGGGCTAAGCTAAGCCACGGGTGGGGTGTTTTCATACTTCCAATGTAGCTGCAGTGAAAGTGTACCGTAGCACACTCAACAGCAGATGGAGCTATTTACCTTTATTGACAACAGCATTCACGCAAGGCCTTCTCTTTGTGGCTGTTATTTGTATCTGTTAAACCAGTACTGTGTGAAAGATCTATGAGATCTGCTTATAAATATAAAACTTTAGTGATGCTGAAGATGTGGAGACGGTTACACTTATTGTTAGTCTTAAGAATGTACCAAGTTCTACTAAACATAAAAGTAAATCTGATGCTTCGTTATCTAACGAGAGAAAATGTAAGTGTATTTGACTTCCTGCTGTAGAGCACTGATCTCCTTCTCCTCCTGAAGAGCTACTTTTCTGCACAGCCTAGTTTCAACCACAATTTTCCACAACTGGTCTTGCTAATTAGCCTCTTCCCAAGATTGGCTGCATGGAGATGCATGGAGGGTGTCCATGTCACTTTCCTGCCGGAATACGGACACTCAGTCAGACTGTGTGGTAAAACATTCAGCAGCAAGGCTATGTTTAAGTCCTTGTGGTCTTCAGACCATGATCTTTAATGATTCCCTTTTCCAAGTATGACTTCCAAATTTACACAGTTGTCTGGCTGGCTGTCTAAAGCAGCTTTGAGGAGTTTGTTTTGGCTAACACGGTGTAACAGATGCCCTTTGTTTTATAGAACACAAGGCTCATCATCATGGACGGTAGCAATTAAGACAGACAAAAATACTATCTCAACATAAACTATGGATGCTAAATACTTAATTGATGGCTACTCAATATGGTGTATCATTTGAGGTGTCACACCCAATATCCAGCACACCTGACAAGGCATACTGCAACTGCAGTACGTTACAGTGAAATCTCAGTATGGTACTTTGTCCATATTGCGTTCTCATCACTGGTTTACAGAATGGCTCTTCTAGCCTGGATAATAATAGTGTCATGAAACACATCTCTATCATAAAGCACAGTACATCCTGAACACAGGGCAACATGGGCCTCCCATGTTTAATGATGTAGGCATATCAAGATGTCTCTGTCAAGTACTTGTGTACCTCAGACAGTCCTTCCTGGGTTTATGTCTCTTATGTTCTATTATGAAGCTCCACTGTTTGTTAGGTCTGATGAATGTGGTGTGAAGAGTTCTCCACTTCTGCGATCCTCCAGCCCACCTGTTAAGCTTCTGAACCAGAGGGAAACAGTAACAGGCTGGTCTGTTGGTCTTTTGATGGATGGGAGCTGTCTTAAACATTTGTATTCACACACACAGAGGGCATTATTACAGCCTCTTAGAACAGGCAGAGTTGTGATTTAGCTTTGTGCTTACACTATACAGAAAGTCTTTCTCCAGTGATACAGAAGAAGCGTCATTGTGTTGGCCTGGATTGTATAACGTCTCTATGTTGAATATTCTGAGCCCTAACTGCATGTGTGTCTTCGCTGGAAAAAAGACTGACCCACTTAGTAGCACAGAGCGATAATTAGCTATCTTTTAAAGCATGTCTTTAAACTCTAGCTGCGTCTATAAGTGTTCTTAGCCTTTGGTAATGATGGGAGACATTAATCTTTTTAGTGTTCACGCTCTGAATACTTCTGATCTGCTATCAGAAGAGACTATCAGGAGACTGACTCTCATCTGCGGCCTTAAGCTACACTGAGGAGGAACGAGTGGGCGAGGAAACGCAACAGTACTTCTGTGCTTTGTTCTTTTCTTTCTTTCTCTCTCTCTCTCTCTTTTGTCTTCACTCTTTCCCTGCATTGCTCATGCCCTTCCTTGCCGTTCTGCCTTGTCAATCAGTCGTCTCCCCCTCAGTCTTTGTCTGTCGCTCTGAATCTTTTAGGGTTTCTCTCCAATACGTTTTGCGAAGATGAGCGTAACACTTGATGACTTCCTGCTGTTTTTGAAGTTGCGCCAAAAATATGTGAATGCAACTCTGTTTATGTTTTCTTTTTTTTATATTTGGTACCACTTTTAAATAATTCATATGGTAGCCACAGGAGGCCTGGTGGGAGAGAGAAACGGCCTTTATGTTCTTTGGGTGACAGGAGAAGTAGTAAGGGTGGGCTCCTCTGAGTGAGGCTGGTGAGATGTGAGGGTGTGTTTGTTGGGGATAGAGCGATCTCTGGGGGTCCAGCTAGGCAGGTGATGGGTGTAACAGCACGGAGCTCCACAGGTAGCCGTCTGGCAGTTGAATGTTGGAGTGTGTGTATGTATGCGCGTCTCAGTACCCAGAACCCAGTGCTGTCGTGTTCATGTTGTCATGTTTTCCCCACTTCTGCATATAGAGAAAAGTTGCTCCTGGGCCAAATTCCATCCAGCTGTTTATTTTGATCCCTTCTTAGATATGCTCTGGTCACACTATATTCTAGTAGTATGTGTTTATTTGTATCCCAAATGTTGAATCCCAAAGTTTGAACACGCCAAAGTTTGACATCCTCCACAGGAATATGTAAATATGTAATTTCTCTGAACATTTTAATGTTTGGTTTTAATTATTTGCATACATTAGGTTTTGCATATTGGGGGAAACGGTAAACGTACATGTGCCATTACTTTTCCTCAGCCCACATTTTGTGTTTGAGATGTTTTCGTTGGTTTATTCTCCAGTATGTTAAATCTACATAAGATTTTATTTAGTTTAGTCAGAGAATTAGCATTCCTGAATTAGAAGAGAGAAATGCTAAGTGCTATTGTGTGTGTGCCCTGTCTGTAAAGCCAAGAATAGTCATTTAAAAGTCAGAAGCTTTACACATCACACATTTCCACAGGAGACGTCTCCAACTTCCCAAATCATGCACAGTGTAGCTTTAAATACAGTACATTAGTACTTTAGAAGTGCTGAAGTGTACTTGTGTGTTGTTTACAACTGTATGTGTAAACTATCTCAGGACGTGGTATTCAAAATTTAGTTTCCAGATGTAGTTTCCAGATGTTGTTAGTGGTGTATTATTGTGTTGCACTAGTGTATCAAGTACATGTTGTTAAGCACTGTCCACTCTATTAGCCACACCACCCTTATTAGTATGGTTTGTTGATGTATAGTGAGAGATAATGACTGAGTATCGGCAGGATCTGAGCGATTTGGTACATGTCATGATTCAGAGGTTATGATTTAATACAATGCAAAGAAACTGTAAGCAAAGCAATATATTGTGTGTTTTTTATTTTTTTACTGTAGTGAAACAGTCATAGTATAAAAACACACCACCAGTATAATACACAACACCGCATAGTATAAAACACACCTCCATATATGCAGGTTTACTAATACTCACTGTAGTGAGTTAGTTGTTTGTAGAGGAAGAATCTAATGGCTGCCGTCCTGCAGTCAGGGGTTTAATGGGGCCCTATCAGGCTCATTTTCCATGCTGGTAATTTTATTTAGATGGTCTGCTAGAATGGATTTACATGCATCAGTTTTCTCACACTGTACACCTTTATTCATCCTCTGTCTGAAACGCTCTGTTAAGAGTTTCTGTGTCTTTAAGGCCCGTCTGCTAATGAGCCCCATGTGCTCTGATTGGTCAGCTTGGCCCCTCTGTTCTGAATGGTTAACTGCCACAGCGCTTCTGCCTCTATACATTGTACCTCTGTCTTCAGCTTGCCGAGAAACGCTTCACTCCTGTACAGCGGTAAACACCACTGTGGCTCTTCTAAAATGGTGTTGGTTCCACCGTAGCAGTTTGAGCCACCATCCAGTCCTGAAAGTCATCTAGAACAAAGTCTTAGACCCGATCCGTCTTTAGAACAGCAAGTGAAAACAGCCTGACGTTTGATGATGATTTTAAAGCATATTGTTGCTTAAAAATGATGCAGAATTATTTGTTAGGTTTATCAGTGCTAATCGTTCTGAAACTTAGTGAGGGTTTAAGACTGAAGATTGACTGGATCGATTGGACTGAAAATGGGCATGCTTTTCTGTAGGTTCTCTTGTGTTTCTTTTTAGGCACAATTCAATTTCAAGCTGAAACACCAAATAAACAGAGCGATGTAATAATTAGAAATCCATACAGTAACGCAAGACATATCCAGACATGTGATAATCAAGGGACTGATATTTTCTTACACCCCATCATCTTTTTCCATGCACGCCTGTGTTGGTCGACCTCTAGCTCGTTTATCAGTGTGCAGCTTCTGTCGACTGGATACTTTTGGCTAGTGGACTGTCCTCAACGCATCAGTGCAACTCAGGTCTCTGAACCTTCAGTAACTCATATCAGCCCAACACACACTAACACACCACCACCACGTCCGGTAACTGCAATGCAGAGAATGATCCAGCCCCCAAATCAGGGTTTAGGCAGAAACGGCAGTTTGATGTGGCCACTAAAACCTGAGGACCCATGAAAACATCAGACACAGCAGTCTTTATAAACATCTCTATCTTTATCTAGGCTGTACTGAATCTGCAGCACCAACCTTAAAGTATATTTACATAGTTTAAAAACCATAAAGATGAATTTGGTAGCAGCTTTTAAACATGTTTGACAGTTGTTCTAGTTGTGGTCTAAACTACATTTAGGATGGTTTAATCTCTGCTGTATTGCTTTATCAGCAGGTCTGGCACTACTGGGTTAAATTAGGGGTGACGAAGCAGTTTCCATGAACCCGGTGTTTGGTGTATTGATAAGTGGGGTTGACTGAGAAACTCATCTAGTCTAATGTTATTGATCAGACAGGAAATTAACTTTTTTTACTCAGAAGCTTTGATTGAGCATTTATACATATACACACTGGTTATCAATACACAGGTTAATCATTTAGGTAATAATAATAGATAACCATAGTAATAGAGGACATTATAACTGTATTTCATCATTTTACAGACCATGTGCTCATACAGATACTAGAAAAATAAGTTATGTAAATTGATCATAGTAAATGAACTTTATTACCCCCACCATTTTTGTTTAACCACTTTTTGGTGAACCCTGTCATGGAGTTTGCTGATACAGTCCAGTTGGCATAACGATACGTACAGCTGGTAATGCTAATACTGCCTAATATTCAGTCTGTGGTGGTCCTCTGGTGGTGCCCTTGTCATAGGTATCATGAAGCAGTAACTAGAACTGTGCTGGTTATAAGACTACAGTGTGCATCTGTATGGTAGGTGTATCTGACAATCTGGCACCTCTGTGTGCTGTCTATGAGTACGTAATGGTGTCGTGGTAAACAAAAGAAATCTGTGTCATCGGAGTTCAGTCCCCAGCTGGCTTTTTGCACACACCCACCGCTGTCACCGCAAACCCAGGGAAGCTTCTCAGCCCAATAACTTTGTGGTCAAGCCCATAATGAATAATTAATTCTACACATTTGTGGTACAAACCACATTGTAGCATTTGCTTGCCTCCTGCCTTTCTAGTGGCAAAGCAAAACAAGACAAATCATTTGCTCATAGGAAATCAGGTTTGAGGTGTGGAATGCAACATTTTTGGATGAACTTATATACCAAACGATTTTAGATTTTTTCAGCATACTGTATCTAGAAGCACTGTACGTATATTTCCCCTTCTCCTGCAATATAAGCGCCACAGCTCAGTTGATATAAGCAGTATCTAATGGCGGCCCAGCTGTAATATTACACCACGCCGCAGTAGCTGTTGTGCTGTTATTGTGCTTTTTCACATTGGAGAGGGCTTTTATCTTTAAACCAATGTGTCATTAGTGAGCCAAAGGCCTCTCTTTACGACCGGCATGTTGTAAAAGCGTCCAGCACAGGCCCTAATCAGTGCCCATAAACTCCAGCTCCGTCAGCAAAGTTTGGTCATTAAGAGACATTTGAATGTAATTATTTATTGATAGCTCTTATGATTTACTCTCTGGGTTGCACACGTCTGGATTTTTTATGCCCGATGTCTGCACACTGAGCATGGAGGCGCGGGTTAACAGTCATTTAAAGACCGCAGAGCTCCGGAGGTTTCGCATTAGCGTCTGCTCTGGGCATAGTGAAAGATAAAGACGGTGTCTGTGTATCTGCTGTATAGAGAATACAGAGTGTGTTCAGGCTGAAATTTGGATAAAGTTATATATATATATATATATATATATATATATATATATATGTATATGTATATATTTATATATATATATATGTATATATATATATATATATATATATATATATATATATATATATATATATATATATAATTTTTTTATTTGTGTTTTTCTCTCCCCTTACCTTGTCCTGAGTTATAATTGCCTGCTGTTAGTCAGTGGCTTTGCAGTATTACTGTCAGTAAAGCCTTTGTCAGTTGCTATTAGTGCAGTAAGTGTCGTTTATTGTGTTTATTAATTGGTGTAGACAGTAATGAATGTAATACTACTGGATGTCTGTGGTTCTCTTGGTTGCACTGTACGCTACTGAATGCTAGATGCTTCTTCTGTTAAATTCAGTGTTGTCTCATAATCATTTTATTTAAGACATAATAATTATTTTTAGGTGGGGGAATAAACCACACTTTGCCAAATTGATTGCGCAGCCAATTAGGAGATGATTTCATGGGCAAAGTAACGTTTTATCGAGCATTTTACACATTCATTTGATAGACCCCTGGCTAATCTCTTCCGGCTGACATTTAGTAAGGCACCGCGGATTAAACAGTGGAGGCCATGCATTTTATGAAAGACATTTTTGCTCACTTAATTTTTAATTGGGGAACACATTGCCACTGAGAGGCCGCTTGTTCTGCCAAGCTGCTGGAAAAAGCAGTCAAAATAATATGGTCTGCTGGACAGGCCCACTAGGCTCAATTTACAGAGAGATATGCCAGGCTTTTTCTGATTTGAAATGGGTACAGTGAGATCATGTAGTTAAACAGTGAGGTGCACTGGCAAGAAACATCACTGAGTGCCTACAGAACTTGTGCTGTGGATTGGATTGGATTAGATTAGCACAGGGAAAGGAAAAGGCAGAACGGCATTGCACTTAAATGGCATTTTCTTCAGCATTATGTCACATGGGTTCAAAAGCATAGCATTCACATGAACCCAAATATATGATATTCATTACCCCTCTGAAATTAGACAGCACAGTGTCATCCTATATGCTCTCCCAATCGCTAGATTGGGCATCTGGCTCACTTGATACCGGACATGCAATGCTTGCAGTTTGGTAGATTAGTTTTGATATTTTAATCTACATGCCATTTTATAAATGTGAACGTGGCACCTCGGGTAACCGCCATGGTCTCATTATCGCAGTGAGTGTATATGATTTTTACAAGAGATGATTTTTGGATAGCTACTTCCACAGGTACTGTGTTGTTTTAATTCTGATTGATTTGATGAATGTCAGTATGGCATTAGTCCTAGAGGTATTCTTGATATTGTTAGTGTTGCATTGAAAAAGCTTCCAATAAAGCGTGCAGGTTTAAATCAGAGATACAGTTAGCCAGGTAAGTTAGTGTATTGAAGATTGTTAAAGTGAAACGGTGCAGCTCGTTGGCTAATTAATCAGATATATGCATGAATGCTGTGAATTCCTCTTAGTTCTAGACCTACTTCACATTTTGGACACCTTGGTTTACTGTTGTAGACAACACCATATGTATCATTTTCATGTAATTCCTTTTTTCAACTTTTCAGCCCTGATCTTTAAATGTAATGTCTCGTTAAATAGGCCACTTTATATTTATTCTATTTAATGACTGATTTTATTCTATTTTATATCTATTAAAATAACCGTCAGAGTATGCAAGTGTTGCTGGTTCTGTGATTTTTGCCTATTTTTAAGCAGCGTTGGAATTTTTTCTCTCTTTCCATTACTGCACCTTAACAAAACCAGACAGTTTTCTTCCCCACACTGACTACACGGGTGTGTCATGAGCGATGTGGAACTGCCACAGCTTAAACGTGCTGGCCATTCACACATAGAATGCACCGAGTAGTGGTGGAGCATACATAATTCTACAGACATCCTTTTACCAAATGCACAAATGGCCAAATCAGTTCATCTGTATGCAGCACGGAATGTTTAGCTAGTCTTTCCTTTGATAACGGTCATGAATTAATGAAACCTTTTACATTTGTGGGAGTTGGATGAGGTGTGCAGATTAGTTTTGCTTTATTGTTATGGCTTATGTAATAGTATTTTACTGCATGGAATGTCCCTGAAAAAAAAATGAATCTATATACTGCACTGCTTCGGTGCTGCTTTTGAGAAATGTTGCCACAGCCTAAATGAAAGCTGCTACCTGTTGAAGCAACATGTTTCACGCTGTTCCTACCATGCAGAGTTAGTATGTGTGAAATAGGTCTAAGTGCTACAGCAGCTATGTGCAAGGCAGCCTTTCATACACAGGGTTTATGCTGCAGAGCTGTTCAGCAGACCTATGCTGGGGATTCCTACCAAATACAGCAAAATTCACATTTTCTTTTTGCTTAACTGACAAAGATTGTTGTATTATTAGCTTATGTATTTGTTTACCCTTTGGCAGATATCTGGCTTGTTATTGGGCCATCATTTCAAGCCTAACCCTAGTAAAAAAGCATGAGTAGCACAAAATGTTTAACTGGTTTTATGACTAATATGGCCATCAATGATATAATTCATAACACGAAGTATGTAGCACCTGGTCCATAATGTTCAAAGCATAAAATAAACTTCCAAAGAATTAACCATATGGGATGGACATGGAGCATGTTTTCTTTCATGTGTGAAGACAAAGGAGCGGGAGATAGAAAACCAGAGGAGGAGAAGCATAAACACAGCTAAACTGTTTGAATTAAATTCCAAGATTTTTGCTATTATTAGTACACAAGTACAGTGTACTGCAGCCACAGGCTTTAAAAAGACAGAACTGTCATTAGCTCATGTATTTGTTTAAGTCACTGAAAAGGTAAGTAAGTAAACATTGATTTACAAAGCACATTTTAACCCAAAGTGCTGTACAAATGAAGACACATCTAAAAAAGTTTAATTTAAAAACAACATCTAATGTCCACACAAAAAAGGAATAGCGCAGCGCTCAGTTTACTGAGCCAAATGCTAGTCGATAAAATAGGTCTTTAGCCTAGACTTAAAAGCATCAACAGAACGTGCAGACCTAATGTCCACGGGTTAGACTTTTCCATAGTCTCAGTGCAGCCACACCAAAGGCACAGTCACCTTTGAGTTTCAGCCGAGACCATGACACAGTCCGTAGCAGCTGATCTGATGACCTCAATGACCTGGATCCTACAGTGTACAGGAAGCCTGTGTAATGATGCCAAAGTCTCTCTTTTCCGTGCCTGTAAGAAGTTGGACTGCCGTATGTTGCCGTACGAGCTGCCGTATGTTGGACTAACTGCAAACGAGCTATTGAGGACTTACTGACTCCCAAATACAAGCTGTTGCAGTAGTCTAAGCGGCATGTATAACCTTTTCCAGGCTTGGGTTGACAGAAATGCCTTAATCCTGGTGGCTAATCTCATTTGGTAAAAGGAACTGCTAGTTCATTTGTTTATCAAACCTGAGGTCAGGGTCAAATATAATCTCAAGTTTCTTTACCTGAGGCTTCACATACTTGGCCCCAACAGCCGGCCAAGATTGTCCATGACTTAAATGATGAAACTGCCAGTTTCTTCTGCATAGCTTGTCATGTATCTAAAAACTAATGTCCTTGTTCAAACTCGTGCTTGGTGGTGTATCTGTAATCTCTGGCGCAGTAGTCCTACATCCACAACAGGAAAAAGATTTTGATCTCGTAATTTTAATAAGAGCTTCATGTATGCAGGTTGAGCCTATTCATTTTAGCAAAGAGACCTTTAATTAGTATAGATGGCTTTCACAACACAAGGTATGATCATTACAGTTAGGGCTGGATGGCATATGATCGCAATGTTCTCATCACTGTGAACACTGTGGTACAGAGACATCATTGTATTGATGTAGACCCCCAGTGCGGGTAGACCCACCCTGAAGAATACACATACAGGCCACTTCATTAGGTACATATCCTTGTTTCTACACTCCAGTGTCCATTTGATCTGCTTCACTGTCCATGTAGGAGCACTTTGTAGTTTTGCAATTACAGGCTGTAGTTTATCTGTTTCTATGCATAGTTTGTTAGCCCCCATTTCACCGTTTTCCCCAACCGTCAGGACCACATATTATGTATGTGATGGATCATTCCTATTACTGCAGTGACTGTACTGATAGGTGGTAGGTCAGTGTGTGTTGCACTGGTATGAGTAAATCAGGCACCACCCAAATAATGCCTGCTCTGTGGGGGTCCTAAACCATTTAATGCACAAGGTGAAAGGAAGTACAAAGGTGACAAGGTGAAAGGGAGGTAACAAAGTATGCAGATGGACAACAGTCTAGAACTGTATATTGGGTATGCTGATGAGAGTGTCCAATTGTTGTATATGTAACATACATACATGGAACATTATAGCTACATTACATCTACTAATCAATTGGCGGCCTGTGCAGGGGGTTTCCTGCCTTACATCCAGTGGGCGCTAGGATAGGCTCTAGCCCCCCTGTGCAACCCAGAAGGGTAAAGCTGTTTAGGAACATGAGTGAGATGAGTGATAGGTTATACAGATAAAGCTGCTAACAGTATAACTATAAAAGTGTGGGGTGTTTATGTACTGCAAATACTCGATTTGGGTTAGCTATCTCTAACACTCCAGCATTTGGCCTCACTAAATATTAGGTATGCCATGAACATACGTTAGGGCTGTACGATATATCGTTTAAGCATCGTCATCGCGATGTGCGCATGCACAGTAGTCACATCGCAGGACGTGCGATGTCACTGAACGAACACGTCATGCTACAATGTTTTTTTGCTTCTTTACACAATAAGAAGAATCACACTGTTCTGATTTTAAATACCAGAGGAAGATTATATCTGCCCAATATAATTTATTTTGCTCCAATATTGTTTTTTCACTATTTGTTGCTAGTAACATTTAGTTCCTGCGTGCACAATGGAGCATCCAATGATCTCCCGCCACCCCCAAAACCCTGACCACACAAAAGACACGGTACCAGTTAACACAGTTCGCAAAGAGGACCTTTAAAACGTGATCCGGTCACATGATAAGCGGCATGCAATACCGTTGTGCACATGTTTTTCTCAAATCGCCATCCAAGAGTTATACGAGAAGTGCAAGGCACAAGTTGAAACGGAGCTGTAGCAAGATCACTATTATGCAGCTACAACAGACAGGTGGTCCAGCCGGACAGGGGATCCTTATATATGTCTTACTGTCCACTTCATCAATGAGGATCAATGACGTCATTGTTTGCAAGCAGCAAGTTTTATTTCATCTTTATTTGTTTGGATTTGATCACCAGCAGTCTGTTTTTACTTACTGTTTCTCAGAAAGGTTTATTTTAAAACATTTGTGTATCAGAGGTGCTGTGTGGATATTTATTATAGCCTAAAGTTATTTGTTTTATAGCACCATGAGATTTAGGTTGTATTTATGTATACCACTCCGGGGAATGTATAGCTGAAATATTTTTGTAGTTTTGGTTTAATGATGTTTACAACTTCAAAAAAGATTTGATTGTTAAATAAAATGTTCACTCATGTTACATTCCTAATGTGTACCCTTTATTTAGGGTAAGAAACATGCATTATTATCATTTACTTCTCATGAATTTTGACCAAATCTGGTGAAAAGTGCTGCATTGTTTAATATCGCAATATATATCGCAGAAAAGAAAAATATCGCAATGTTAAAATTTTCCAATATCGTGCAGCCCTAACATACAACTCGTAATCCACAGAACAACAAATTAACTGTTTTCACCATAGTCCTGATAACACAGACCTGGAGAATTGGAAAAGGCAGGATGGTCCTACAATAATTACTGATAGAGCCGCAAAATATGTTTCCGCAATGTTTTGCTTGTGCAGTGGGATCTAATAATAAGATCCTTTTCTGTGAAGAAGCTGGAGCCTGTGCAGTCTAACACTGTAACGAGTGGCCATATTACATGTCAGCTCAGCTCCCGAGTCATGGATCTGTCCTTATCAAGGTTAACAAAGCGATCAAATCAATCACAGGGCTATCTGCTCGTAAAAAGGGAAACCTTCCCCTTTATGGAGGCCTCATTTTTCATAAGCCTCATATACAGTACAGTAATGTTTTTTTTTTTTTGGTATGCCCAGCGCCATTTCTTATTAGTGACACTGTACCGGTTGCTGTGAATTGATGGAGGCCATGGGCTGATTGCAAAGAGTACAATGCAATTGCTTTGCCACGGCTGATAAAAAGAGCAGGGTGGGCAGTTAAAATACACACCATTCATCAATCCAGGAGTGAAGTGGCAGCTTTCTGCCTCAGAGCTGACAGTGAAAAGTGACTGATGGGTCTGTCATGGACATGAAGACGTGGACCAGCTGTCCAGAAAGTGAGAAAGAGGGAGAAAGCGCTTTCAGGTCTGGTAGAATAAAGGCACAGTAGCGGATCGAGATCAAAATCAATGCATATGGGATCACCAGGACAGGAGTCGTACCAGAGCGCTAGCTGTTTTTTCTTTGTATGAGCTGTCACATTCCTCCTCTGGCTTGCATCACAGAAATCTCATTTATGAGGGAGGAAAGTAAATGCTGACAGGGTGGCTTTTTTCCCCCTGTTAGATGGCTTGGTTCCTTCCCAGATGGGTGACCCTGTAGACAGCCTGGGCGGTAATGAGCCTTGCCCACGTTGCTGCCAGCATGACCCAAATGGACTGTGCGGTTCAGCTCGAGCCTCAGCACATACTCTCCTGCCCGTTTCCCCCTGCAATTAGAAGTCCAGCCGTGATGTTCTGAGAGCAGCGGGCATTCCGGAGGTTACTTATCGGCGAGCTCTTCCTGATGCACTTTCCACTGTTAAAATTAAAAAAGCGGGAGGAGATAGGAACGGTATTGTGTTCCCATTCTTTAATTATTCCATCAGTGCTAGGAAAGTACACATTTGCCATCTGTGGAATGAGCGCATCATTAGGTTGCTGTGCCAGGTTTTTCTCTTTGTCAGAGAGGCTAGGATAGAGAGGGAGCTTCAGAAATACCTCATCATGGAGTATTGTTAATGCATCACCTAATTGAGACGGATTCATTTTTAATGACTTGCTCTGTCTTCCCGCTAAATGGTAGGAGTTAATGAATGCAAAGAGAGAGGGGAAGATGTTTGCTAATAAGCTTCCTCTGGCCGAAGGTTACGCTGTATGCACATATTTGTATTTTGTTTGGCTGTTGCTGAAATGGGGGATTGTTTCCTTCTTCACAGTGTTAACAGTTTTTAATGCGTCCTAATGGTTAATGTAATGGTAACTGTGCAGGGGCTAGTAGATTTCCTGCACCAGACCTGATAGAATAATGTTTTGCTTTATGCTATTTAGGAACTTTGAGAATGCTTGTTATATCAGCCTTTGGCTTTACCTTGTGTAGCTGTAATAAATAGCCCCCCTTTGTGTAGTGATGTGTGTGTCTGCCTTCAGATGAAATGCACTGGGACTTTTGGAAATGTGCTCTATTGAATTCTAGCACTAGCAGAGGGATGAGGGTGTCACTGCAGTGGATCATTAGCCCAGTGAATAGCCCTCAGTCAAACATTTATCTCCACTCATATTCCAGTAGCAGTAAGGCCTTTGGATACTCCAAATGTCATAATGCATTTGTTTTTCTGAAAGACAATGGCAAGCCTAAACTTCCCTCAGGCCGGCCTCTCTGTGTAGTGGGGTAATAAAAGTATCTCAGAATTCTGGCTCTGGGTCATCTCTCTTCGTTCTTTTTCAGAATTGCTGTTACTTAGACTGCCATATAGAGCGTGTGCCATGTACAAAGTGCGATTAACCTTTTGTCTGCATTAACTGTATGCCGATATGAAAATACATACCTTGAGTGGCCAAATTCTGCGATTACCTTCCTACCTGTTGATATTTAGTAGCTCCTGACTGAGGCAGACCCTCCTTGTTTAACAAATAACATTTGAGTATGTAATAATGGGATTAATTTATTTTCAGCTATGTTGTGATGCTAGCTAAGAGAATTAGTTAGAGGTAGTTGAATCAGCTAAAGCTGAAGTTGGCTCGAATCTAATAAGAATAATGTTAGCTGGTTGAAACTTGCTCTTGAGCTTTGTTCTCTTTATTAGAGTTATCCTCCTCCTTCTTCTGCTTCTTGGTCTGATCAGGAATGGTGTGCTTGTATACAGCTTTTTGATTCAGCCATAGCATTCATCAAAAACTGCAGAGAATTCTCTACATTTTGCCATAAGGAATGAATGGGATGTAAAAGTACACACCTATCTACTGTACCTCTGCTTGACCGAAAGACACATGCAGAGACATTGCTTTCTCAGAGCAGACCCCTGAGCACAAATTCAAAGTTGGTTTGACCCATACTCGTCTATTTGCCCTTTTCTCCCTTTACATTTTTGGCCCTACCTAACCCTACTGTTTCCTTTAACCCTTAGCCACCAAACAGCATGCACTTACTTAGAGCAGGTCCCCAACCTCTAATCCACAGACCTTACTGATCCTTACTCCTCTATGTGTCGTCTGTTCATCCATATTGTACCAGTAAATATCTAAGTACTTTCAAAAGATACTCAGCTGCTGAACTTTGCTGTACATGAACAGCTGACTAAAGCTTTATTTAAAGGCTATGAACATCTGTAGTAGGAGCCTCCTGTAGCGTTTATTAGCATGTCCCCTTTAACATGTACACTTTTGCACAGTCTACAAAGTGAGCAGCTAGTATTTCATTACCTTTGCTATGGGGATGAGTCCTTAAATTCCAAATGTCATAGATTAAAGCCAGAGGTCAAATCAGTCAATCCACAATAAGTTGCACAGCACGACTTGTATCGTTACACCCCTGCAGCACCACGGTATATAATATGCTTCACCAGAAAACCCTTTACACCCAGAAGTAATCTACCATACTATATAAGACCATCATAATGACCCCAGATTTGCTAATATTTTCATGAGATAAGAATTATATCACCTGCCATTTCTCAGAGCTTAAGCCTGGATATTGGGACAAGGGGGTTACAGCAAGTGCGTAGGTGGATATCTGGATGGGAAGGTCATAAGATATGAATTTAATTACTTTTGGTTGCCATGGTGGAAACTCATCCACCCCAGTGGAAGGCTTTAAGCAGAGTGGGTGGATGGGGGGTGGTTAGATGAATGGAATTGGATAGGTTTTCTTTACTTTGGGTTGCCATGGCGGAGAAGTCCCCATTGACGTCTACACCTGTCCATTGTCGCGTCTGTGGTTGAGAAGTTCAATTAAATAAGCTGGAATAAACATTTGTCTAGCACAGCTCATTTAAAAAAATTCTGTATTAAGGAGTGTTAGGAACCTCCATTTAGGGAATCCTTGCAACTAGCATTTGTATTCCTTCATCAAGCTACTCGTCATATGGAGAACCGTATAGGAACCCTTAATGTTTTAAGATGACTTTAAGCGTTTAATCTGCTTGGCTAATTGTGCAGGAGTCTCCCACTCACTGTACCTGCTGATTTGCCTCTCGCTCTGTTTGATGAGGTGCTGCTGATTGCCTTGTGTCTGCGCTGCTTTAGAGTTGGACCCACGGGACTGTGATCAGCGCTGGCACACGTCCAAGTGGAAAGCAGTGTCACTGGAGATAACCCCCACTCCTCCTACCTTTGGCACAGCAACCTCTTCCGCTCAGCTCCACTTCATGCATCCTTCTCAATATAGCAGCAGTTTGTGTCGGCACTGAGAGCCTCTATGCAAATGGGGGAGGAAAAAAAGGTTCTTCTAAAAGCTATAAGTTCCCACTGAATCAGGCTTCTTTCTCTGTGCCACTATATTGTGGGTTATTTTGCCAGCTAAGCTCCTAGCCAATATAGAAGCATCCTTCTCAGCACTTCATGGGGCTTATCTGTGTTTATTTGACTAAAGCGATGAGCCAAATCCATTATGCTGAAGAACTACATCAAGGTCTCCCTTTATGTGACAGAATAAATAAGAGAAGGTGAAAGAGAGGTTTGGCAAAATGGAATTTTTGTTGAAATGGCTGAGATATTTTAAGCCTGAGGGCAGTTGAACCTGTTTTCCCCCCCAGCACAGCTGAAGCTCATTCAGAATTATGGAGATATTTGTTTTCATTCCATCTCGCCTGTAACAAAGAGATACCCGTGACGGATCAGATGATGGGACTTCATTTCCCAATAGCTCTGTGAGAAAATGAAGTAAACATCACCAGCTTATTGGGTCTTCATGCACCTCCTTGACTGACACACAATCGTATCGTTTCCAAAGATAATGCGTGTTGGCGAGCAAAGGGACATCATTTGCATGAAAAAGGCGCATCTTGTATTGTGCAGTTAATTGAAGCTAATCAGAGAATATGTTTCTAAGAGACATCTCTTGTCGAAAGGGTGGAGTGGGCTTTGTTCGTTTAGGACACCTCCATGCTTTCTAATTACTTACTCTTCCATGCTTGGCACAGACCCCCCTCTGTGAATTGCACTTGACAGTTAATTGCGAAGTCTCGAGTCTTACTCTGTCGTGCTTTAGCTACAATTTGCATGGATACTTCCACAATTAGTACTTGTTAACGTGCCAAACGTGTCGCCGGCTTTAACCCTTTACTGTTAAAGAAGGGTTGGTTTAGAAACTGCTTGTAAATTCAGTGACTTGTGTAGATTAGCAATCAGCTCTGAAATGCTGTTGTAAATTCGCTGTCTGTTTGGATGAACTCTTGATGAAACCTTGCTTGTTGCCATCATTTAAACTGAATGCATACAAGGGGAAAAAATTTTTTCACTGAAAGAAAGTTGTTAGTTGTAGGAATCTAAAATCAGTATCCATTTGGGAGACATTTATTATTCTTATTTTGGCCATTCTCTTACAGGTTTGTGATGTTAGAAATGTAGGGCAGGTAAGTGCACTGATGCTGTATTTAAACGCTGTTGCTACACCTGTACCAAAATGTCATAGCATAATTGTGTATGACCCATTGTGCTACATGACTATGCCACTTTCTTTCAGTGCAGCACAGTCTGGTTCTGGTTATTTAAATACATGATATTTAACCGGTTGTCATTTAATATTTCAAATGTCACGTTGGCTCAATATAGAGCAAATATCATTTATATTTCAACTTAGAGCCAACAGGGCTAATAGGACTGTGGTGCCATTACCCTGTTTTATGGGAAACCCACCATTGTGGCAGGGTTTTACAGCATAGACTGGTTTACAATAGGTTAATGCAACTTTTCTACCTGCTTGCCCTGATTTTGGGTGGTCTGTAGGATATGGTCTCACTAAATATGCTTCCAGAGATGCCATGTGGATCTGAACCTAGCACGTCACTGATCAGAGCAAAATCAAGAAAAGCAGGTTGGAAGTTTGATGGAACTGGGGAAACGATCTGATGGGAACCATATCAGGCTTAGTGAGAATAGCATATAGATTCAGTGGAATACGTTTTTAACATCATAATAATAATTTATGGATCTGTCACGTTTGAATCAGCTAAACCATAATCTTCACAAATGAATGCGACTGCTCCTACATATACGGTGGAAAAGAAAATAAGAAGCAGATCTTGGCTACCGATTAGCAAATGTAGCATTCTACCTTTCAGAATGTGTTTTCTGAAAGGGATGAGGTGAGTAAGTTATGCAGTGACTGGGATAGTAACGTTTGTAGACTTTAGGTTGACTGGCTCTTTAGTGTAAATGTGAGAATTGTGGTTAATATGGATGTTAGTGGAAGTTAATATTGTACAATAAAGGAACAGGGTCATTAGTTTGCCAGCTAACCGGGCCAAAGCCAATTGAAAGACTCCAATGACTTAGTGGTAAATGCTAATAACTGAGGTTAATCAACAGTTGTTTGATTCCTCTCCGGGTAAATTTGTCTGTGGGTGAGTGACACATGGCAGTAACAGGGTTAAGTCTGCAGTAGCTGAGTGAAAGAGATAAGGTAATTAGAGTTAAATGTACTGAAAGCAGAATGAAATCAGAGGTAACGTTATAATATGCGGCTCATTGTTTATCTTGTTTGAAAGCTTGGTGGCTCAGGTTATTAATAAGGCTGGCTTTATCATTTACAGTTTCTTGGCATCCCTCTGGAGTTGGTAAGTTACAGGCCTGATAGTAGGCCTGAAAGCTTTTTATCATTGTTATTGTTAATATTGCATAATATTAATTCCATAAGGTTAGTTTTCGGCGCTGTCCACAGAAAAACAGGTATCTTCAAAATGGCAACTTTACAGGAGAGGCCAATAACCTCATTTACTTTGAATGGGAGTCAATAGGACCCGATGTCTTACCAAGCGTTGCTGGGCCATTTCTGTTGGTGCCCTCTTCATGAAATTCACACCCAGTGTAAACAGCAGTTCATGTGTTCATATGAGGCATAAAAGTAAAAATCAACAAAAATGGAGATACATGTTTTTCTTTGGACAGCGACGTTTTGCATACTCTCCTTTTACTATCTGACCTGTGAAGTAGCTAGTTTGCAGCGTTCGTGTGATCCGTAGCTAATTGTTTGTAAATCACAGTGGAAACAGGGACAATATGCCCAGGTCATGTTGGTGCTAGTTTATGGCTTTTAAAAAGCAGATGAGTTGTAAATCAGCCCTTTACAGTCAGGGCCATGGCTGTATCCTTTGTGAGAGTGAATTACACCCTCATACATTGCTGTTGTCTCCTCATTCACGCCTCCTTAGTGATTGCCTCTTGGTGGCTATCACCAGCGACCTTGTGGTGCAGTAGCCACCAGGTGGAAATGATAGATACTCACTCACGACAACGCAAAAGCCTTTTTTTCCCCTCTCCACCAAAAGCCATATTGATTCATTAACCAATAAATATAGACGCAGGCTTGTTCGGCCGGCCTATCCTGGCTTGCTAGCATGATTTCAACCTACTGTCAATGTTCTTATCACTGGATCAATCTCGTGCCAGTCATGATTGGAGAGACAAAGCATTTGGCACCCAGTGTGCAGTCTTATCGCTACGCTGGCTGTCAGCTGCCGCCAATCGGGTGTCTCTCAGGCAGCTAGAGTAATGAATGATTCTGGCCTTGCACTGAGGAGATAACTGAGCAGCTTGGCCTCTTCTCCTGAAAACCTGTCGCTCCAGAATGGATTAAGTATCGATCATAACCATCCCAAAATTGAGTTATTATTTTTGTCTCCATCATTATATATTAGGCTGATGTAAATATCACCTCCTTAGCAAGGGCTGTGGGATGGAGCGGGTATCCTTCGCTTTGCTCCACTGACACCTTTACAAATATGTTTGTGTGGCTGATTGTGATATAGAAAGATTATTAACGTGAACAGCATGATTAAAAATTGTCAGCTAGGGGGCACACTTTATTTAGATCCATAAGTTTAGGAAGAATGACTGCAAACCACTGATGCCCTGCTGACCTATTTAATGCACCTGGTGTTTGAAGCACTGCGTTTGAACAATGGCCAGAGAGAACAAATTAAACAGATCAGGAGAGAACAAGTAGTGTTTTGCTGCTATCCCTACTAAGACAACATTTCCAGGTCATGAATGATGAATAGCAGTGTCTTCTAAAGCACACTGCCATGTTGAAAGGTGTTGTAAAAGGAAAATATAATATTTCAACATCAGAATTTTTGTTCTTCACTTTCCCTCATGAAGCCAGGCAGCTCCTTGCTTCATTGATTTTCATATATCTAAAGTCTCTCTACAAAATGGAGCACATGTATCAGGGTAAACATGCCAGAGGTCAAACCTTTGCCCCAATAAAAATGCTGCTAGCCATGCAGTGTATGTCATATTGATGTGCGAACAAAATGAATGCAGGAATATTGGCCTTCATTTGAGATGGGACACTTTCAGTCATGATCATGGCCTTCCGTATGTCCCTAGACTGCCATATTGTTAAAGGGCTGCTAAAGTGCTTTGATAAAATATGAGGCCCTCAATGAGGCCTCTCGCTGCTTAATGTGTCCAGCAGGCAGAAGAATCATGACTGTTGTCAGCCTCATATTGGAGTTGACCAGTATTTCAGTGTTGGCTTATCGTTTCACAGTTGTGCAAGTTGTGTTCATCTCAGATTTGCTCTGAATATCTGGTCATTGTGGTAAAATGGAAAGATTTGAGTTATGTTTCTGCATCAGCTTATGGAAGTTTAAAGATTTGTTAAATCCATTGCAGATATTACCTGTACAGTCTGTAAGGATCTGGTAAGTGGCAAGTTGTGTAGCTTTTGCTGTGTACTTCAGGATATTGAGCTTCAAATAGAACAGTGAATGAATATACATGCACCTAATAATCCAGTCATAATCTGAAAATCTGATCATTCAGATGGCCATGTAAACTGCATACTGAAATTTAAAGCATAGAAATCTGATTATGATTTTATCCCAGTAATCAGGTTACTCGGTGCATGTGTACTCATACTCTGATTTCTTTCTCATTTCTCAGTCTGCGGATGGGCAAACTTACAGCATAGTATCTGAAATATACAAGCAGCATGTACAGATCTTACATATTGGATGAATTTCAGAATACCCAAGTAATTGCACAAATGAACATAATTCTAAATAAAAACGTTTAGTACTTGGCAATGCTGCACAATAAATCCTAGTTTTATTGTAATTGTGATATGAATTCCTCTGTCAGTATTAGAGCTACAAGGACAGAACATATCAAATTACCTCATACATGCGGCACCAGAGAGATGTCATTACATTACCGGCACGAACCGTTAGAAATGTAATGAGTGTTTCTCCATGCCTGGACCAAACACTGTTCTCTCAATGTGCAGAGGATGTGGAAACATATATACCTGATTTGCTGTTAGATCTACATGCTTTTTAGCACTTCAAATAAAAGGCTGTGCTTTCCATTCCTGTATAGTGAGCATATATACAAACGAGCACCCGAATGGAGTGATGGCATATTTGTTGGTTAATTGTCTGGTATATATAACCTTTAGATGAGCCCCTAAACGCAGCTTGAACACTGCTATCTAACTTTGCCTACATAAATGACAGTGGCTTGACAGCTGAGGGAGGATGTAGCTTTTCGAGAGAATTACCTTATATATTTTCTTAGCTTCTTCTACAAATGCTATTACCGCTCTTAGACACTCCTGGGGATTCTTGCTTGTTAGCTTCCCCTGATTGCTAACAACAAAGACCGATGTACTAGGAAGGTGCTAGCAGTGTCTGGGAGCTGGCAAATGCGATACTCTGACTTCAAGACCACATTCAGAGGTGCAACCTTCTTTAAACAGATCAGCCTTCCGCATAGATTTCATTTCTTTTGGACCAATTTCGCATGGGGCAGTAGCTGTGTCCTTACAGGCCCATCTTTCAGTAATTGCAGGTGAAGCATGTATGAGTGGAAAACATGTTTTGTAGAAATCGATAAGCAGAATCAAAATGTTAGTCATTCATTGGTTACCCAGTTCTTGGAATTGTGGAACTGGTTCCAACCCAGAGCAGGTTTCGATAACCATCGCTAGGGACAAGTAAGGAGCCAATTATAAAACACAAGCATGTAACTAATCATGTTAGAAAGTTCCCAGTATTGTTGGAGAGGTCTATTATGTGGCTTGCTATGTATTAGTTTAAACCAGGGTGCTTATAGACTGACCTGCAGTCCCAGACCAATTATGCAAAAATGCCCACCATGTGCAGCTGTGCGAGAGCTTTGCCTTCTGCTTAAATGAACCTAATAAATGAATGTTTAATAATGTAAGGACAACTGTATAAGGTTAATTTAAGGACCGCAGCTTCAAACCTTATAAAAATGCACTGTATAAATGAATAATTTCTGCAGGGAATTAAAGTATGCAATACCTAAAGTTTAAAGCTAAAGCTTTAGCAGTAGTAAGCCCTGCCTTAATGACAATAGAGGATGTGCAGTAGGGAGTCCCATAGCTATAACAGTAAAGTAAGGAAAGAGAACATTGTTATACGGGATATTGAGCCACAAACATCATAACAAATGGTTGGTGCACACATTAATACCCTTTGAGCAGTCTGGAAAAACAACAAGAGTGAAGGATCAGATGTAAATGGAATTCACAAAAGCCTATACACAAAGCTAACAAACAACCAGATAAGGATCAGAAGAAAACCTCTGAAGGGAAACCGCATTTGCATTCACAACTCAAAGATCAGTGCTTGTGCATTAATCACAACTCCACTAAGTAAACCTGAATGTCACCACCTTCATCCACCTTGATACAGTAGAACCAGAAAAAATGATACGGAAACACACTGCAATAAGTAAATGACATAATCAGTTTAATTTGCTGTGGAGGGAGCCTGTCAGAGTTTCAGGGCTTGTATCATTATGCACACTTGTGTTCCTTTAGAAAGTAAGCTCTTACCACATAATGTTTTCAGCCTCATAAACATGAATGGACACAGTTGTTTTCGGTCTCTTTACACAACAGTGACCACTTTGACCCCTACCCAAATACATAAATGAGTCTACTCGTGTCCACACTTGCATCCTCAGTAACAGCAGCTCTACCAGTTTCCACATGTGTGCACTGGATTTACAGAGGGTTGAGGGCCCCCCCCCTTTCTTTATTCATCAAATAGTACATTCTGGCTTCTTCATTGTGTACCAGAGAATGGATTTTGACTCACCTAATGATTAGGCAAGGTCTCTTCTAATTGATTTCCTTGGCTTTTCTGCATCATGATGCCCTGGTTCACTGTAATTGGCACTTTGTCAGCCATATTAAGAAACGGTGGACATACAGAATCCACATGTGGAATTAACTCTAGACATTTTGTCAGCACTGGTGTGTTTTGATCCAACATTTAGGAACCTATTAAATGGTCAACTTTCACTGGTGATGGTAGAATCATCCCAACACTGGGAAGTCTGTGCAAGTGCAGTAGCCAGAACAAGTGAGTGAAACGGTACTTTGACCTTCTTTAAGTATTCTGGTCTCTTCCTGAGTGAAAAGACCCCTTCCTGTAAGGACTTTGGCTGGATCCAAAAAACAACCTCATACTTAATTGGCTACATCAACATACTGCCCAATATGTACACTTAACACCACGCTGCATTAGCTTTACTGCATATGCTACCTGCTGTCCTAGTGACATTCTGCTGTACAGTTACTGCCCTTCCACATCTCTTTTAGTGTTTATGCACATGCTGTATTAGTGTGAATGAAGTTGATTTGAACGGAGTTAAAATAAATGTAGAATGGCAAAAATGTCTGCTGATATGAATTGAATATGTATATGAAGTTTAGATGACCGATTGGAACATGCATTCTCTTTTCACAGCGTATAGAGCCCAGCCTATTTTAGGATATCCTTTCTTATTAAAAGTGACATGACTTCTTTGTGCCGCGTAAAATCACATTATGGCTTTACTCTGCTAAGCAGGAGCCACAGGAAGCGTTGCAAATCGCATTTGTGTGTGAACAAAATGAGATGCATGAGCTATTCAATTACATCTCTGCATAAAGGGATTGCTAATCCCCAACACCAGCAGAAACCTGCTAATGAATTTCCTTACCCTCGAAAATCTCCTTACGTGATCAGCTTCTGAAAGAATACGTGGCTGCACTGTCCCGGACGTCTCTGTGGCTTCACAGTAAGGGCTGTGAATGTTAAAAGGACGCATTTTAGAATATTTATTCACTGGCGTATAAAGAAATTGAAGCATGCGGTAAACACCCATCTCCTAACGCATATGCAAATGTACACACACACAGCTTTCCCTACACAGACGCAGTGAGTGCTGACAGTGCGCAGCTGTATGCACAGACAGCAGGGCTGGATTTAGAATATTCCCATTAGATGCTGGAGGAGTGTTAAGTTCATGATGCATGGTGGGTTAATACTGAGTGCCAGGCCCCTCCTTTTGTTAGCGTGCATTAACCAAATTAGCTAAAGCAAATGTCAGACCTCTAGGTGCCCCCCACCCCCACACCTTAGGCAGCTGTTCAGAGTTTGGGTGATTTGAACACCTCCTGGTACATTCTGTTAATAGTTAGGAATGCGATGTTGATCAAATGAGAACATCTAACTAAATATATATGACCAGTAGCGTCGCTGGAGCAAACATTTGCCTGTTCCGATCTTGTCTGATACCGGTTGTGCATCTCTCAAAATCAAAAATAATAATGCTGTAAGTGGAAATGCAAAAGTGGAAATACTGTTGACACATCATACATGCATCAGGGAACAAAGAACTGTGGGCCAAGTGTTCAGCAGGTTAGAGCAGACTTTCTATATATGTGCTGCATTTAACATATGGGAAAAATATTGGGGTAAATGTTATAATAAATAAATAAAATAATCTTTTTTTGTGTTGTTTTTGTTTGTTTGTTTTCTCAAGTACATGAAATACAGTAAAACATAAATATACTCTACATTTGTTACTCATTTGTAATGCACATCCTCTTATTTTTACATTGATAATAATAATAATATTTTTACTGCTGCACATGGACTTTTGTATACAGACTATTGGTTGGTTTGTTTGCTGAATGTTCGTATTGGCTGCTCAGAGTTCAAAAGAAAAGGGCATTACAAAAATGTATACATCCAAATAAAGGACAAGCTTTTAATAATCATTCTCTATTTAAAATGTAACCAAAATGATGATGATAATTCCGTTCTGTAAAACCCACAATCAGCCAGATATCACAGCTTGAACTGGCTGTTCGAGTGCAAATGCTCCACAGTTGACACCGTCCTTGATTCAAATTGCATTGACGAATTACTCGATTTTAATATGATTAATTATGCAGCCCTACTAATTTAAATGGGGCTTGTGGTCCTGGAGGCGGCTGCTGGGGTTTCTGCTCCAGGGGAACTAGAATCACTGACTATGCATTGAAAGAAACCTAGCGATACATCATTGCTACTGCAGCTAGCAGGCACTTTTTCCCTGTCTGCCCATGACAAATGGCTTTTTAATGCCCTCTTGCGCTTTCACTGAGTGGCTTCCCCTCCCTCTCAGCCCTCTCCTGCCCCCTCTATCTTTTTTGATTCTAATAAGGCTGCATCTATCATTAGCAGTCTTTAGGCCTGTTGGCTTGTGGTTTGTAATCAGTGATCAGCCCTAGATCGGTTATAGACGGTAAAACCTTTGACCTGTTATGATCTACATTAGCACCTGTGTTTTGTTCAAATGCCGCTTGGTGTGAGAGATGCATGCACATGCGTTTGGTGTCTACAGGCATCTGCTTTTCTGCTGACATGTGATGTGATCCTTCACCTTAGATGTGACAGGCCTGCCTTGAAATTTATTCAGCCTTTAGCAAAGTGGCAGAGAGAGCGTGCAGAGACCTAGCAGCTTGCTCATTTTCATTTGCTTTCTCATATAGCTGTGTCTTGCACATGTGACAGTGAATTGATCTTTTAAAATGATAATGAGGAAAAATATATTCAATTTATTTCCTGGCAGAGCAAATTTCTGAGCAGCCTCATTAGCGCTTGAAAGATTTGAGCATCAGAAAGTTATGAGAAGCATGTTTTTAAGCATGTAGAAGACTTTGGGATCAGGCTTTTGGGCCAAGGATGCCTGCATATATTATGTAGTAGTTCACAATACAGTAGTTTAACATTTGTGCACCCACTCGTGTACCCATATCTGAATTCTACTAGGCACACAAAAAGACACAGAACTCGGTTCAAGAGCACGTTCTCACATATGCACATTCATGAGAAAGAGGCCGGTGCCGCCGTTGTGTATGAGGGGAGGTGTATTTAGTGGGTCGTAGAGTTCATGGCTCGGCCAGCAGGGTCAAATTCATTTGTTTCATAATGACATTGTGGTGTTGTTATATGGCCACCTTGTAGGGGTTAAAAACAGCTATTTATCAGTCAGAGGTTAATAAGATCGGTAGTAGACAAGACTATTAAACAGACTAGCCTTGGTCAGATAGCTTGAAGACATGACTGTTAACCAAGCAAAGGTTAACAGGATTGATGTTGGATGAGAGCTGTAATGTTCCCAAGTCGAAAATTGATGCTACGTATCCATGAGTAAAACCTCTTAAGGGTCAGAGGGTTAGCTGTATGTGCCATGTGCTTGTTTGGGTAACTACTTGTGATTGTGTACCTTACAAAACACTAACAGTTGGCTGTATTGCATAGTCACATTTGGATTTTTACAGTTTTTCAAAATGTCTGCATAATTAAAAGGTAAAGATACGGTAGTTTAAAGTACGTACTACAAAAAACAAAGTGGTTCAGATTCATTTAATATAAGGCTTTCCATTTAAAGGAGACTTGCAGTGAGAACGGTTCACAGTGCTAGGTATAAGGCTTATGTATATTCTGTCTGCTGCTTTTGTTTTACTGTATTTAGAAACTTTTGCCCCAAAACGTGATAAAAACCCATTCATGCCAGATAAGTACATGCAGGGTGTTGTAAGCCAAAACAGTGCCCAAAATAAAAACTCAGAACACATCTCCACTTACCACATAGCCACTTTGTAGTTCTACAATTACTGACTGTCCAGTTGTGTCATTTTATACTTTCTCCACCATCACATTTTTACCAGTGGTCAGGACCCACATGGCACCACCACAGAGCAGGTATTATGTGAGTGATGAATCATTATCAGCACTGCAGAGACACTGACATGGTTGTGGTGTGTTGGTGTGTGTTGAGCTTGTGTGGGTGGATCAGACACAGCAGTGCTGCTGAAGGTTTAGATTAAAGGAGGTGGTTTTAATGTTATGGCTGATGGGTGTAGGTTAAAAATAACGTTGGATAGTAAATTAAATGCCCATATTTGTGTTGTAAACATTGTGGCGTCTGGTTTCCATCATCACCACTGTACAGCAAACATTTACATTTATGGCATTTAGCTGACAGTCTTATCCAGAGCGACCTACAATATTAGTCACGTTACAAAGTGGCCATTGTAGTGTTAGGAGTTTTGCCCAAGGACTCTTATTGGTGTTACACAGCATAGTTACCCAGATCGGGAATCAAACCTCCCATCTCCCACATGGAGTGGTAGTTCCCTGGCGGGTAGTGGTGTTATCCACTGGGCTGCACCAGCCACCCATCTCAACCTTTTCATTTAAATCTTATGATCTTATTTCCTTCTAAGGCCTTTATGAGCAGTTGATTTGGATGTAAATAAATGAATTCCAACATGTAGATAGCTAATATCTTGCACACAAGGTCTGATTTTGGATAGCCAAGATGCAGCATCCTTTTTAATATACTGTTGTTTTTTTATAAACTTTCCCAGGGGAATTTCCTTTGCTTGGCCAGTCACAGTTGTCTCTCTGAAAGATGCACTGAGAAAGATTTGCTTGTTATGGAGATTTAAGATTGTGTGCAAATGTACATATGAAGTTCTATTCTCAATTTGCTATTGGATAGTACCCTCCTCGTTATCACTGTTTGTTTGTTATCATGAAGAACAAACATGTATGTCTCTTGTTTTGTAGCTTTGACTAGTAATTAGTCATCTTTTTCTCCAGCTGTCTAGTTCAGTGCATCAGGTTGCCTCCCACCCCTGCCGTCTTTGATTTAAACTAGCCTGGTGTTAGCGTGAAAAGATGTAGATGAGGGAGGAGTTGTATCTGTTTAGGACTCTGTGACCCCTGACCCCTCATAGTGACCTATGGACCCCAGGGATTTGATGTATTTCCCCCCTACCTCAGGGACTACAAAGAGATGGTGTGCACCAAAATAAGCCCCCTAGAGAGAGAGCATCTGTTTGTCCATACACAACATATTGGACGTGTTGGAGTAGCACACTTCCTCTCTTGTGCTGCTAATCATTCATTTGCTGAACTGGTGTGAAATTCAGTGAGACTGCACATCACTTGAGTCTCCCTGATCACTTACATGAATAGTTTTGACAAGAATGAGTAAGCGAGTGAGTATGTCTCATCTCATCAAAGCAAGGTTAACATATTAGAGCTAAGAATTTTACATGCAATGCGTTTAATTCTCTTCATTCATGTCTACCAGACCTACTTTGTGGATTGCACTCCTGTTGGTTAGAGATATTCACCTCTTTTAACGGGAGGAAAGCTAGCCACCTGCCACTTTTCCAGCAGCAGAATTCAGATCAAGGTCGGCTGGGTGCGCTTTCAATTGTGTTATTTCTTTTTGCCGGTCATTTAAAATTGTAGCCTACAATTTATGGCAATCGGCTCGCACAAGTTCCGTTTGAATTGCACTCAGCATCAGTCTGCTCAAGTTGAATCTCAGGACAGGGATTTGGAAAACCGCAGCCATTAGCCAGACCTTGTGTCCTTTTCTGTCTTACTTATGGATGACTGAGAGCAGTGGCAAGGTTATGAATTCTTTTTGAAATTTGGGATCTTGGTATTGAAGCCTTATGTCTTCCTGCAGCTAATCTTGATCAACTAAAGCTAACCATCTATAAAGTCTGTTACGCCTGATAGTAGTACTAGTTTCCTAGTATCATCTCCACCCAGAATAATCTGTAGTCTCTCTATCTGGACCACTGTTGCGTACGTAGCTGATAAGAAAGGCCACAGCGGTATAAGAAATCAATAAAATAGATTTGTTTAAACAAATTTACAAAAAGTACCAAATTTAATAAAGTTAAAACATGATTGGGTGATTCAATACATGACTGACATGGGATTATGGGATTGGGTTAACCTGCTGGTTATTTTGCCCATTGATTGGTTGGTTGTTAGTTGTTATTAAACCTTGTAAAAGAGTCAGGAATGCTCTCACAAGTGCTTTAAATGATTGCCAGAATACTCAATCGGCCCTCCAGGCCAGGAAAGTTAGGTGTTTTTAAGGGGTCAAATTGGGCTCAGCATGTGTCTGTTTGTAAATCCAAGATCACCAGACAGATGCAAAATGCTGATTTAGCCAGAAACTGGAAAATGAAAAAATGAATTCCTTATATGATCAACATTTAAATGTTCACTCTGACAGGGAGTCAAGGAGAAAAGAAGATGCACATGCGAATTCTGGAGTTGCAGGTCATACCACTGTATCACAAATTTCAGTTACAGATTATAATCTCAATGGCAAAGTCACAATTCATAATAACAAATAATACTGATATGGCATTTCTGACCACCAGGGACATTCTAAGATCAACAGATTGCACACGAGAGACATTAGCTGATGTTTTCTGGCATACTGTATGTACTGTATGCTGGCCTCACAAATTTTGTGGTTCAGTTCTGAGCTCTATAGACCTGATCTCTCTGTTTTGGTGGGTCTAATTTTGCTTGTAAGTCTCTCAAAAATGTCTCATCTCTGCCGTGAAAGAAACCACATGAACATTTTAAAGCTACACATACGTCTTTAGGGGGTTTGGAGACCTCTCTAGTGGGAATGTATAATTGCATTCATGTAATGCCCCCAAACCCCCCCCCACCTTGACAGAGAACCTAAGAGATGGTTTGAACTCTATATTACTTCCTCCTGGGTTAATCAGAACGTTTCTGAAAGATGTTCTGAACGGTGTCGATTAGAGGAGGATGTATTCCTCCCTTGAGTCTGGGTTCCTCTTGAAGTTTCTCCCTCTTACTCCAAGGGTGTTTATCCTTGCCACTGTCACCTCTGGCTTGCTTATGGGGGACTTGGACCCAAATTCCCTTCCTTATATCTAAAAATGGCCATTTTCTTTTCATTTTATTTCCTTCTTTTAATCCTTCCAGGAACTGCTTTTCTGTAAAGCTGTATTAGTTGTAAGAAGCGTAATGCAAATAGATGTTGATTGACTGATATAATGTTGATTTTGCCTTTAAGACCTAAACACTAAGCCAGATTCTCTTTTATGACGTGGTTATGTAAAGGTGTATGATGTGGTCTTAAAGAAGTTCCATGAATTCCTGACACCTCTG